>BGPR01036048.1:0-15697 GCA_013235015.1 Araneus ventricosus
ACATAGGCGTAAAATTATCTTCAGTTTGTTTAGAGACCCAGCAGGTAGGCTGCACTAGATGAGTCAAATTCTAATAAATTAATGGTTCTATAGTTATACCGGTTCACAAACAAAGAGAAAAATATATGTTAGCACTGAAGAGTATAACTTGTGTGGAAAATAATAAATTCGTTAAAAGATAGTGTAACGTTAGATTATGAAACCAGCGGAAGCGAAATAATTTTCAACATTTGAAAAATACACAGTCAGAAAACACAGTCGTTATTATTCAGATAAATATTTCTTGTTCAAAAATGTCTGAAAAGTTATTTCTAACATAGCATGGTGCAGCATTTTTGTTATTTCTGATAATAATATTTTTGAGCATAAAATTTAATTTTATATTAGTCTAAAATGTAAACACTGCAGTTCGAGTGTTGTAAATAATTGTATATTGCAGGTCAAGTAACCCTTACAGCAACGATTAAATGATCATTGATATTATTTTTTTAGTGAATAACGAAATATTCACCAATTAAAAATAAAGTACCTCAGATTTAAAAATTTATTTCAACCTTTTGAGTATATTTTCTACTTGGTATTAAAGTTGTGATCTCCAGAAAAACTAATTTTACACACGAACGACAATTTTTCTGGTATTTAATTAATCTTCCGTATTCTAGAGAACATACGTACTATTTCACTATTGTATGTTTCTTTATTGCTTTGCTATGATTTTTTTACTTATAATTAGCAAATAAAGCTATTTTACTAATACTCTAATATGCAAAAGCGCAGTATTCTTTTTCTATCCCATAAAATACTTTTATCTGCCTTCAAATAAGTTTACAAAAAGAAACTTAATGCTTTCACTATACTTTGATAATAACAACAAAACTCCGGTCGGGAGCAAGGAAAATTTTGATACAGCTTCTATCCATGGATCTTGTATAAAATCGATCCATGTTCCTGGAGCATAATAAGGCTGTATAAGCGGCATTTAAAAGCCTCTTAAGTTTTCAAAAAGTTATTTGGTATAGTTTTTGAGAAAAAGAATGAAGCTAGAATCTATCTACTGCATTAGCAAGGCTTTCAAACGGAATATTCGTATTACTTTGAGAGGTTTCCTCAAGCCTTTAGGTCTAGCTCATGTAAACTTTTTTTGCAAATTTCGCCTCATTAGGAAAATGGCTATTCTTCTAAAACAGAAATAAACCTGTAAGCAGCGCGTTATATTTGTTTTGAAAGCATGCATATTATAACAAGATATACATTTTTCAGCTTGCTCATTTCTTTTTTCATGAAATTCAGGCATTTATTTTCAATGCATCTTAGAGTTTGTAGACTTTCGACATAATTAGCAGAAATAATTATTTCTATAGAATTAAGAAATTTTATAGCATACGAAGCACCAAAGAAGTATGTAGAGTATGTGTATGAAATCACTTTGTTTTTATCACGTACTTAGCTTGAATATCGTAATATCGAATTAAAGTAAATACAAACCTCTATGAATTACCAATTCAAGTTTCATGTATTAAAACAGAAATGTTTGATAGATAGAAAATAATTTCTTTAGAACTAGTAAAATTATTTTTTTTAATCCATTGACTCCAGATTTAGGGTGTTCAGTTTAAAAAGGAATCGAATCGACTTTGGATTATTTTGAAGATATTTCCTCTTTAAAAATTTTATCTGAAGTTCTTTCCGATCTCAAAAGATATACGAGGTATCTTCTATTATTCTGATGTTTTCAAATATTGTAATCTTTTTCCAGTATAATTAAGTAGTTCACAAAATTTGTATATCCATTTTTATCACAACTTTCTTAATGCGATTTGATTCCCTTGTGAGCTGAACGTCCTATTTATTGTTTTTGATGATTTTCATTTCCTAGACTGTATGAAATGAAAAATGCAAGTTCACCGATTCTCAGTATGCTGGGTGCTTATAAGTTATTGTTGAAATTCTTTACTTCATTAAATTTGAATAAAAAGTTCGTTGAATAAAATAATAACGGAATTTTAAAGCACATATTACATTTTATGAGGCAACACGACTGTTGTAGAATTGTTGCATTACGTTTAATTATGAAGTCAGATTTAATAATGGCGAATGCATAGTATATGGCAATTTACATTTTTTTAAAGGTTTTCGAAACAAAATCCTTTCCCATTACATAACTCCAAACAAAAGAGGAAAGGCTGATCAAGCCACAGAAAAGTTTAAGTGTTCATACTTTTGTTACCGAATGATCGTCAAAGATTTGTTTACTCTCAGCCCACGAAAACCAGCCAGATATGCAGATTTGTAGTTTTCATAATTAGATAGGACTGTATATTAGGTTCTGCATTAAATGCTTTCATTTATGTATGCAAATTGCAAAATTTTGCAAGCTGTACGACTGTCAAGCTGTACAAGCCCAACTGTAGGCCATGACATTTCCAGTTCCCTCAAAACATTTTGGCACTAACTGAAAAAGATGTAACTTACTTCATTTGAAATCAACAAGAGCGCTGTGACAGCACACGATGAAAAAGTCTCATTAAGGGTAATGTAATGCAAGTATATTAAGTGTTACATTAACTGCTGTATATCCTAATATAATCCAAACTTTCACATATTTAATACTGGAGAGCGATTGAAAGGGAATGAAATTCGGGCTCGTTATATTACACCATACGAAAAGCAACCATATGGAAACTATGCAACATTTTTTAGAAACTACACGATTAAGGATTATTCTCCAGAAATCTAAGGGAATATCAACATCAATCTGGAGTGACAGCGAATCTGCTCTCAGAGCAATTTCTTCCTTCAAAAGTTCTAACCCACTAATCCAAAAAACACAACAAGCCCTCCTTTAGAACCAATCAATGCAACTTAACTGGATTAAGGCGCATGTTGGTTTACTCGGAAACGGACAAGCAGACAACCTAGCGAAACAAACTACTAAAGAAAGGACTCACCTCCTTCTTCAGGCCCCGAAATGTCATCTGAAAAAAATGCTTATGAACCTCTCTCTCAATAGATGGCAACAAGACTGGCATTCAGGCGACACTGGGAAAGCAATTTTTAATATACTCTCTAAAGTCACTCTAACACCATCTTCATAGTCAAGAGAATCCATCCTCTTCGCTACAAGCCAGGGTCCTTTTCCCAGCTATCTCTATAGATTTCGGCTTCATCATTCAGATATCTGAACATACCGGGAAAAGGGAGGCTCTCTCCACTACGCAACTTCTAGTCACATGACGTTATCTTATCATTTTACGAAACAAGTGCAGAAAATACTCAACTTTGGTGGAAAAGCGTATTTTCAAATAAACTATCAAGAATAAAAATAGCTAAACTCATATCTTTCCTCACTGAAAATGAGAACCTCATAAAACAGCCACCGGACGCAATCAGTTCATCCTACTCCGACGCCTAATTTCTCTCCGTCACGAAGACCTCAGACTTGTGGACTAAGATCCTCTAGAGGTTCAATGTCTAGGACCCTATTCAGTCCTCCTACAAGTATATAGATGTAGCGAACTTTTGGGACCAGTCTTAAAATTGTTTTTGTTTCGTGAGATTTTCTTGTCATATGCAAATACACATTTTTGATCGTTTTTATAATTATCACATGTTTTTCGTCGATAATGTTAAAACACTGTATGTAAGCTTTTTTTTCTGTTCAATAAAGTTTCTACGCACACTCATCCAAACTGCAAACCGGAGATTTTTATCTCTGGATTCAGGTGTGTGTCGTTGTGTAAAGCAAAGTGAAGTATTTGCGATGTATTGGATATAGTTATATTTAAGAATACGTAAACTATTTTGTAACAATTTTTATTTAAAAGTTATGAAATGCGGAATGCAGAAACAACTGCAAGATTTAACGAACACCCAATAAAATAAGATATGATATAACAGAAACACATAAATTCCTCACACTGAATTCTTTTATGTAACTGGTATCTTAACTTCCTTTAAAAGTAAGGTGATGAATTATGTGGTATTTGCAGTTGGAAATTATAAAATTATTTACAGTTGTGTTCTGTCTAAAAGACAATCACCCTTTGAATAAATAATTACTCAATGACACACGCCGAATGTAGAGCATTATTCATATTTCGTGGCATCTTAAGGAATGACATCCAGGAAATTGCAAGACAACTTGCAATTAGGCAGTAGATGATATGCGAAGTTACATCAGCCATATTACTGTGAGGTCACCTGAAGTGACTTCATTGGATTAAATCCACTTCATTTCGTTTATTGTTAAATTAATTATTATGTGTTAAGATTATGTATTAATTATTATTGTGTGTGCGCTCCTAGTTTAAATAAACTAGCAATAGCAATAAAGGACAATTTTGTTTATAATTTAAATTAGGAATAATGATAAAATCTTTGCTTCCTATATATATATATATATATATATCAAAACAAACTTATAAACACAAGATAAAAACTCAAAAACAGTAAAAAAAGACAAAATGGCAAAAATAGGCAAATATTTGTGAATAATAATTACGTATCTGCAACATTTTCTTTCAAACTTCGTATGTATTAAATGCAACAACTTATCAATAAATAGAAGGACATGAAAACCATAAGAAGCTCGAAAAGACATTTGGTCCCGTGGAGAACATTTCTTATCTCAAATTTGAAGCTCCATACTGTACTGATCCTCTTCAAGCACCAATGAAATAAACAGAGCGTGAAATTTCAATTAACACTCAGAAGGTTCCGGAGCCTTTAAACACTTGATTATGCTTTCTCGGTTTCTGAGCACTGTGAAAAGACATCTGGCACTGCGTAAAGTAGCATCCATTTATGGGCAAACTCTGTTGCATTAGGGTACCCAGTTTTGTGTAGATAGTTCTGATTCCATTCTAATAGTCAATTTCCTACTTGGACAGTTTGATTTAGAATGCTCCTATTAAATGCATTGAACTCTCGTAGATATAATTAAAGGACATCTTAAAGGGAGAAACCCAAAGTATTAGAAGTGGATCTCGGAACCCATACAAATAAGTCCTACTAATTGCGAATTGAGTAAAGGGAGAATGAACTTAAGAAATTAAAGCTTTTTAAAGCTCTATTAGATTGAAACATTGTGATTTAAAATGTTTAAAATTATTGCACATAAAATGTTTGTTTCTTTTTTATATTCTTTAATCCTGTGAGAAGCGAAGAACTATTAATGTTGATGCAAATTTGATACAATGTATCTAAATTGATGCATGCACCCTGAAATATAATACAGGGTTATAAAAAAGTAATTTAGATTTATGTAAGAGATAATTTAAATGGCGTGAAAGAGATGCAATCCTTTTTGCCAATTACGTCAGTAATGTGAACAATTGCCAAGGAATAATGCTTTTCGAGGTAATATTACATTTCTTTCATTCAGCGGTAAATTATCAAATACTGGCTGGTAGTTTAAAATGATCGTTAACGGTATTTAATGCTCACATCAGGGAATAAAGTCTTTACAAAGTATTGCAGAATCAATTGTCGGGAATCGTAAAATCCCAGAAAAAAGTTAATGTTAGCTTATTAGGATTCAATACACTGCTTAAATAATGTGGATTCAGATGTTTTCCAACGTGTGCAACTTACGAATTGAAGAAAATAGATATTTCTAAGACTTGTTACAAAGATTGATATGGAATGTTAAATATTTATTAATTTGCTTCAGGTTTTGTCTCTGCATTAAGAATACATTTTTAATATGATTATAAATGCGATAAGATAAGGTGTATCTATCCTATACTTGCATTTTATTTCAAACCAGAAATGATAAGTGTGGCAATGCAATTAGTCAAGTGAAAATGTGAATTAGTTGTCAGTCAAGTTAGTCAAAGTTAGGTCATTTGAGAGAACTTTGTATTGTTCGTGAAAGGTCATAGTCATCACATGACCCATTTTTGAGTGCGTACAAAAAATTTCGTATCTTTATAAAAATCAAGTTATTTCTGCATAGACGCTTATATGTATAAAACATGTAATATATACATTATGTGTGTAGGGGAAAGTGGGGTAAAACCCGGTAGCTAAGGTTCGAAGGACTGCTGGAGCTAAAATTTCGGACAGAGATCTTGTCAAATTTTATTAAAATATTCATTGTTTATCGGAGTACAATATATCTTTCCTGAAAGGTCACATCAAGCGAACATTAGAGAGTTTTCGTCATAAAACAATAAACCTCCTCAGAAGCAGTGAATTCATTAGCTGAAACACGCCACTATAAATGTTCCCTTTTCCTGACTAGTAGAGTGCAATTCAGTATCTGTTAGCTAGAAAGAAGAACTAATATTGTCAGAATCAACGGTACCCGGTTTTACCCCATTTTCCCTTATATGTTTTAAACAAATAAAATAAGAAACAGTAACAGACACTGCACCGAAATACCTCATGATGGTAAGTATTGAATGGGCAATACTTAAAAGAATGAGTAATGATATTTCGTGTTCTGTTCACAGGGAATAATGGCATCATTTATTTTGTAGAAGAATTCTAATTACAATTAAAATTTATTGAGAAAGTAAGGCAGATAACACATTAGGGAAAAAACAGGAGAGAAATTTTAAAACTGCTTCACCAAACAGCATCAAAATATCACAGGTTTCGCCTATCCGCTTAAAAGGCAATTTTTAACACTATTTGGGCGCAATTGGTCCACCATCTCTCGAAGGTTTAAGAAGAATCTCACTGTCCGAAAATTGTTAATTCCCAACACCTGACTGGGCATTATTTCTGATAATGAGTTAAAATGAGATTCAATTTTTTTCTCCTGGTATCTCATTACTCGCGAATCTATGGACCTCAAAACGACAATGACAATTATTTTTTCTTGGAAAAGGACACTCTATGATCAGGAATGTCAGATAACATAGGAATCGAGGGGAGGGGGCTAGAAACCGGAGCCTGTTGTAGCAGGAGTATCCAGGACGTGCACAAATGTTTTTGCCTTTGACTCCTGGTGGGCAATAATTTGTTCATTCGTATTTAGCAAGTATGACTGACCTTCTGTTCCTTGAAATTCGTTTTAAATTTGTGAACACTTTGAGTTCAGGATGCCACGACATTAAACATTGGCATTTGAAGAAGATATACAAATAATTTCGGAAATCCATAAAGAAATTAAAGCAAGCTAATGCTGCTAAAAAATGCGACATTTTTCAGTAGACGTTTGCTACTTCTTTGAAAAAAAATATGACATAGAAGATGCCATGGAAAAAAGTAAAGTGGATTGAAAACGGAAACATTATATATTTTTATATACTAAATATATCCTATTAGCACAAGACGTCTTAAGATATCTCCACGATGTTGATACGATATTCTCAATACCGTATAATATCGTAAAGATATCGTATGTATGTTACAGGGCATTTTGTGTCAATAGGGTATCCTATATGTTTATAAATACAATTTCATATCAGCGATTATTTGTAAGATAAGCGCAAGAAAAATATGTTAATCTATTAGGACATGCACACGCACATAAATAATGATGCGCAAATCCTCAAACTGTCTATAACGATAATCTGTTTATAACAATATATTTTCTAGGTTCCTACAGTATCGTTATAGACAGGGTTTACCTTATATAATAGGACAAGATTTACACATCAGAGTAGGGATAACTTAAACAACAAACGGAATTCATTGGTTTTCTTCAAAACGATAAATTCTTTCAAAGCATCTACAAACTTACGCGCTCACTTTACCTTAGTGATACCGAAAATGATGTAGTAGCAGAAACATGTGCTTTCATTCATCAATCGGCTAAAATTTGATATCATCTTACAGACAATTTTATAAAGCCATTTACTTTTGCTATATTTTCTTGCCATTTCGAAGCAGCATGAGGGCTATCTTGGAATGGACCTCAAAATTTTGAATTACAATCAAATGACGAGGACGACACCTGAGCTGACACCCTTTCTCGAAGTTCCTGCGCCACACTAGCGGGAATGCTTTTGACCTTGACGGATTTAGGGTATACTAAGGCTGCCACGAAGCCGAGATCTTACCACCAGGGCACGTGGCCATCATTTCTAAAGTTGAAACCCTCATATTTGTATTGTTATGATTAGAGACATGATTCAATGTTCTAACATCCGTTTATAACAATGATGAAAACTATCTCAACGGTTACCCCTATTCGAAAATATGATTGTTAATTCTGCACATCCAAAATCTCTTTCATTCACTTGACTGAGCAATTTTGGCAAAATATAGGAGCTACCACTCCGCAAACGTATTATTTACCATTTTGATAATAATATCGTTATTAACGTCAAGGGAAAATGTTACCATCAATTGTCAACGTTGTTATCAAACTGATTCACAAAAGCGTTCGAAAATACATTTCCAAATATACACTATAAGTGAAAGTAGATAATGCTATGATAGCTTTTAGCATAATGTCTTTGTATCTAATTACACATTGACGTGCTAATTAAATTCCTCATGAATACATAATTTTACATAGCCCTGTAATTCGAATTCTTGATGCTATCTTTTCCCTTGACCAATGCAAATTTTTGTATGGCTTCACTGTCTTCTCTCATTACATATATGATATTCCTAAGTCTATGCAGTTACCGTTTTGCCACTTATGTTAAAGTTATAATACCACGTTAGTTGTCATAATACCACGAAGGTAATCAAAGGTATGGATCGTAATAATGTTTCAAAACACTGTTCTCTGTTTTATTCATTGGAAAATTAAAATCGATGCACCCAAATGCGCAGGCCTTATCTTTAAACACCAAGATTGAAGCAGTACTTGATTCTTATCAAGTACTTTGTGGGGTAAGAATCAAGTGTTTGGTGGATTCAGTCACTGGGCACCGGCTATATGCAAGCCTGGATGATCAATTTTTGAATCAAAATTAACGTCAACTGAGCATATCCAAATATTATCGGCAAGAATACTGAGGTGAATTCTTATTAACGACAAGCTTAAGATAAGGAATAAGATCCTGCCATAAAAATCTGTCATCTGACATTAATGGTACAAGGAATTTTAGTTCATTTCAGTTCTATGTTTCTTAGGAGGAATGGGATGATTTTATAAGGTACATTGGGATGAGATGATCGATTTTCATAATTTGCGAATTACCATGTGATTAAATTTATTGGTAGAAAACATAATTTTGAAGTTTTTCTTATTTTCTACGATAAAGATATTGGAGATTATTTGCATGAATACCGCTATAAAAATAACATTTCAAGATATTCATTAAAAACCTTTAGCTCACATTATTATTATATTTTTATAAAACAATGAAATATGTTAAAACGATAAATTAAGCGTGAAATTTAATTAATTGTCGAACAAAAAATTATCCAAGTATAAACATTTTTAAAAATATGCCATTAATCATATATTTTTTAAATAAAATGAAACAGAAATACATAAATTTTTTTTTTTTAGAAAACAATATTTGCAAATTTGGCTATGAAGCCATGATCAATAGCAATATTTTAAAGCTAAACATTCTGCAGAGTAAAAATTTTACTCTGAGAAAAATGAGAATTCACTGCAAAATATAAGGCAACATATTAGAAAAATCTACAACGTGTGTAATTATGTTTACCTGCGAGATTATTTTTTATAATTACATTAAGCTTATTATTGCTCTTTGAGTTTCAGCCCCTTAACTAGAATTTAATTTCATTATTTGCTTAGTTATCATTTTTACATTGTGTCCCTCTGTTGATAGCTGAAATTTGATATGAAATCCGCAAATCGCTTAATAAGCAATACCAGATATCTCAATTTTTTTAAATTTCAAAGAGGAAGAAAAAAAACTGAAATTTGTCCTAAACAATAACGAATATTTCTGAATTTTTTCACATTTATTGAAAATATGCGACGCAAAACTCATATCAGATACTAAGATAATTCAGAAATATTCGTTATTGGTTGCGAAAAATTCAGTTTATTCTTCCTCTTTGAAATTTCAAAAAATTGAGATAGGAGGTGTTGCTTGGTAAGCGACAAAATGCTACCCTACGTTCTATAAAACGACTATTATACTAAATTAAAGTGGGCCTAAAGTTTAATAATGAAATAAAAAAATGACTTTGGATTTCTTATCTGTATGAAAATTGTTAGGTTATGTTAAATTTCTAGAATAATCTTTTAAAACGCTCTTTATAAGTTGGAATTTCTATTGAACACTGTAATTTTCTTGCCATAAGTTTCATCAAATTTTAAAACTAAATTTTTCGGACATAACTTGCTGTTTGCTTCTGTTTCTTTCATTTTATAAAACTTTGTGAATTAGTATCATTGTAGTTTTTGCCTAAAAGTGCCTCTGAAAAATTTGAAATCCATAAAATCAACAATATGTACATATTTGAAAACACGGAGTTACAGTAAAATTTCTCATACACAATCGCCATTTTTGAAATATTAGTCAGAGTATAAAATTTGTATTAAGAAATTTAAGTGAATTGGATCACACATTGCATGAAGAACTATAATAGTTCTCCATACCATGTGTGATCAATTTCACTTAAATTTGTTAATACAGATCTTATGCTCTGTAATTTCCTTTCTTGAAATTTATATTTAAGCAGAATCTAATATTTAAAAAAAATAAAGGAATGAGAATGAACATTAGATTCTTTTTCAAATTGTAAGCAGATTTTTAACAGAAATCCTGCACTTTTGTATTCAAAACTAAATTTATTTGTAATGCTTATAATCATAAATATTTTTTCGTTGTACTCGCAGTTTCATGAATTCATCCGAAATATTATATCATCGCTTATCAGGCAATAACACCTATCTCAAATTTTTGAAATTTCAAAGAGGAAGAAAATACTCAATTTTTCGCAGCCAATAATAAATATTTCTGAATTTTTATCTCATCTTGTTGAGACATGCGCCCTCTTGTTTATATCAGATGTTAAAAAAATTCAGAAATATTTATTATTGGCTGCGAAAAATTGAGTATTTTCTTCCTCTTTGAAATTTCAAAAATTTGAGATAGGTGGTGTTACTTGGTAAGCGACGATATTTGCGTTCATTGATGAAAGTACATATATTTGGGAATTATTGGTGGAAAATTATATAATTATAATACTAAATATTCAGCGCAATTGCATGAAAATTTAATAAAAAATGTCTGTACATTACTGTTCTTTTATCTTCACTGATTTCAATATTTTAAAAGATAACTTTTAAGAATAATTTTAACTCCGAAGGTAGACACTAACAACAATATGAGAGTTTTAAAAATTTAAAGCAAAAAATTGTTTTGAAAAACTTAATAAAAGCTGTTGATAAATGACACATCCTTCAAATTTCTTATCATGTTTTCAGAGTGTTGGTATTTACGACTTATTCCTTTGAAATATTTTCAAAAGAACGATTTTGCTTTTCTTGTCAGCGTGCTTATTCAACAAGAGTAATTTAACTTCAGTAATTATGACAAATATTTTGCGTTTCATAACAAAACCTCACATGAAGTTATTTACAAGAAACTATGATTATTCGAATTTGTATCAGGCACTTGGGAAAATATTCTATTTAAAAATATATTCTTCTGTCACAAGTACCGTAGCAAGTGACAGTAAATAATAAAGGATTGCCATGTTTTTTATGATGTTTTAAATGACAGCTACATAGATATAGTAAGCTTTATTACACAGTGTCAGGAGGAAATTTAGTGAAAATTAAATGTTCGTTTCATTACACTATTTGTCAAGCTCTTTTCTTTAATATTTTCCTACCTACAAGGCACTGCTTTACTGAAGCTTATATATAATACATGAGTTTAAACAAGTAAAAGATAGAGTAATTTTTCAATAGCAGTTGCATAATATTAAATTTGCGGGTCAATTCAGTTGTTATTTTAAAAGCCCTTCATAATTTACCAACTGGAAGAGCTAACATGAAATAAAATGTGATTATTATGCATTAAAAATATAGCACAACCCCAATTAACCGAATTAAAGGAGGAGAGCCATTTCGAATGGCAATTTTTTCGGTTAAGCCATGAATATCTATTACTATTTTTTTTTAAAATCTAATTGCAGTATGCAATTCTGAAATGTTTTGAGAGTAGAATGAATTCAGAACTCTCTTTGTAGGCTACACGTATGCTCTTTATTAAAGTTAATCCTCCGTCGGGCGCAATATTAGCACCGGCGAGCTCGGGCACAATAAGCCTGACAGGCATAGGGAAACAATATCATAATTAATATTGTTTTCAGCATCGTAATTAATAATTTGCTTTTAGCATTCTAAAATTAATCACTAGCCTTCTTGGGGAGGCTTAAAAGAGAAAATTAGGGATATCGTTCCAAAAAAGTCTCGCCTTCGCGATTAATTTCGTGCAGTACAATATGAGTTTTTGTTTGGGGTTGGAGGGTATTTGCGATTTCAGAGGTATTTCGGATAACCCAAGTTCGGATAACTGGAGTTTTGCTGCTATGGAATGAAATTGTGTTCATTTGATACAAGTCAAATGTGCCTCGTTAAATAAATTTGCGCATCCTGCAGGAGGAAAAATGACTAGAGAACAGCCTCTGCTAACTTGATGTAGGATGACACACAAGGTTGTGTTTCACTTGCTACTCTTTTTCTTTAACGTCAAGTGCATTGACTGCTAATGAAAATGTTCCTAATAATCGTTATTATTGTGATCTCAGGATGGAATTCAAATATATCCTCTTATTAAAGTCTTAAACGGAATAGACTAGCCATATTTATTAGATAAATTTTTAAATAACCTTTTATATTTTTCTATAATTTCATTCAACAAAAAAATTGAAGAAATATCATTTCCGTTAATAAATGGCTATTATCTAAGTAAGAATTAATCATAGTTAGTTAATTAAATGTAAAAAGCAGATATATTACCGTATTATTCTGATTATTTTTATTCACGCATAGAGATAAAATATAAATGAAATAAATACCTGGAGGAAGTGAAAGTTCATTTCTTACCCAGAATTTCCATTTGATGATCAAGCGCTGGACATCAAAACAGAACTTTGCATTTATGGGAATCGCGGAATAAGAATTCGCTAGCATGCTAGGAAAAAGCTTTATTTTTTAATTTTCATTTGCTCTCTTTAGATATTTTAAACCTCGCACGATTTCCATTTATATAATGAAAAATGTTTTTAATGTTTCCAATCTTGCATAACAAAGCCAGAGTACCTTGAAAGATTGAGAATTCTCTCCTGTTTGTATCTTTATATCTATTCATGCATTTTAAGAGGTACATTTTCAAGCATTTCACATAGTTTTCGAGTGCACTGTGCATAAAAATGAGGTATGAAAAAAGCCAATTCAATCTTATTCTGGTAAAAGAATGTTTTTCCTTTGTTCTTAAGAAATAACTACTGTGAAGTCACCCTGCACGATTTATTTCTTTGTTTGATGCATTCAAATCTTTTATGTGATGAAAGTTCCAGTACTTAAAATTCTGGACCAATCTTCTGTTTATTTGTAATTGAGGTTTAGAAGCAAAAAATACATTATGTTAGTTTTTATGTTGTATTAATCCATTACCGCCTAGCGTGCCTTTTTAAGGGCACTTAAAAATATATCATAAACTAAAAGAAATTATTTTTTCATCATAAATTTTGAAAAATAATATTTTTGAGAATTCGTTTCTTCCATATTCAATTGCTGGAAACACTAACCTAATGTTCGGTGATAATATTACTTTTATATTTGCAAGTCAAACTCGTAAAGTATCTCCTTTCAATGTCAAGAACAAAAGAATAAATTTGTTTAATTATCTATCTTCTAATTTACTTGTAATCAATAGATATATTAGCAAATAAAATGGTAAGAATATGTCTCTTTTCTGGAATTTCACATAATTTTAGATTTTCATTTGGTTTTTTTGCATTAATAAGAATTTGCGTAAATCAGGACGCCAGGGTGAGGAAAGCACTAAAACGTAAATTTTTCAGGCGTAAATTTTTTAAATGATTTTCCAGTGGACTTATTTCAGCTGTATGGTATCACTAATTTTTTTTCCATATTAGGTCAAAGAACTCTTAGGTTAATCCACACCCCTATCCTTTCATGTTCGAAGATTGTGGCCCATCGCGGCCGTGTGCTTCGCCCACGCACAATCATCACTGGCTGGCCAGTGGACTTAACATCATGTAACATTAGCATACAAAATATTATGAAAAAAATACGACTTCGGCATTAATGGGTTAGGATTGCTAATAATACCGAGAGACTCAAAAAATAGTAATGCTGTTTATATAAGTATTTTAATCATTATAGATGCAAAGATAAATAATGTATGTAGCATTCTGAATGCAGTTAAAGAATTAAAATAAATTTAAGCATTTCAAAATGAATTAAAATTGATTTAGATAACTAGCTCGCATATTTAATAATTTATGGTATTTATTATATAGATCTATAGTGACAGCTGTTTATTCCTTTTCTGAACGAAGCTGTTGAATACACTGTAGACATATTCATAAAAATAAAAGCGGACTACGAAAATATCAAGGAATGATGTAAATGTACGTTTCCATTGTAACCATGTGATGTTTATCATGTGTCTGTTTTGATTTCCTATTTGTCTGTCTCTTTCAACCATTCCACCAAACTTTAAAACGTTTTATATTTTCAATTAACTGATTTTTTTACCCTTTCAGCGACTATAAAATGGAACATCCTTAAATATTTCTTCTATCTTCAGACAACACTTTGTCATAGTTAAAATCTTTTATCGAAATATTTTCAGAAAGAAAAGAATGTTCTTTATTTAGACAAAAGGGTATCTAGAATTCAAAAACTTGTGTTTAAGAAGGATCCATTTGAAATGTGTAAAGAAATTTAAATTTTACATTTGAAACTAACTACCACTAAAAAAGAAATTATCGAGAATAATGTATTTCTTTAGCTCTAGTATAGACAAGCAAGTTATGAGACTGAAAAAACATTGTGCTTTTTTAGAGTTAACACATTTTGAATTTCAACAATACTATTTTTATTTTAATGATGGAAAATGTTTTCCAAAAATCTACGTTATGAAAAAGACATTTAATTTTGAAAGCCATATTTTTTGTAAAGTATTGCAAAAAATATGGCATGAAGGTTTATTTTAGATATAATATCAAATGCCACACATAAAATACAAATACAACTTTTTTACTACGATGTTTGTCTCGCGAGTTCTTGAATTATCTCTTTATTAATTTCAAGAATTATTTTTGATGTCAAAGATATTTTGAATTATTAATTGCAAAATCATATTAAAAATCCAAGTTTACAGTTCCCTAAAGCTGCTATCATATTATTTATAATTAAAAAAAAATCGCTCATATAGCCGTTTTCGTCAATAGTTTAGCACTATTAAAAATATTTTTTGTTCGGTTGATTTAATTACCCTGGATTTTGGATTGATTAATTAGTATGTTTCTTATATCCAGAAATAAAACAAATATTTGAAAAATTTAAGAATGCGACCTTATATGCCTTATGTCGCAACAATATAAGAAATTAAATAACAATTTAGGGTACGGACACACGGGTTGATTACGGCGAATTCGGCTCAGAGCTGAAAACGTGTCGGTGGTGTTCACACGGAGCGTTTAGCGAATCTTCGCTGCCAGGTGGCGCTGCATATTCGGCATTTCGACGGTAAACCCATCTGATCATTGAGAATCAGACGTGGTTAAAAAATGGAAGCGTTATTATTAGAAGAGGAGGCCC
>BGPR01036049.1:0-15697 GCA_013235015.1 Araneus ventricosus
ACATAGGCGTAAAATTATCTTCAGTTTGTTTAGAGACCCAGCAGGTATGCTGCACTAGATGAGTCGAATTCTAATAAATTAATGGTTCTATAGTTATACCGGTTCACAAACAAAGAGAAAAATATATGTTAGCACTGAAGAGTATAACTTGTGTGGAAAATAATAAATTCGTTAAAAGATAGTGTAACGTTAGATTATGAAACCAGCGGAAGCGAAATAATTTTCAACATTTGAAAAATACACAGTCAGAAAACACAGTCGTTATTATTCAGATAAATATTTCTTGTTCAAAAATGTCTGAAAAGTTATTTCTAACATAGCATGGTGCAGCATTTTTGTTATTTCTGATAATAATATTTTTGAGCATAAAATTTAATTTTATATTAGTCTAAAATGTAAACACTGCAGTTCGAGTGTTGTAAATAATTGTATATTGCAGGTCAAGTAACCCTTACAGCAACGATTAAATGATCATTGATATTATTTTTTTAGTGAATAACGAAATATTCACCAATTAAAAATAAAGTACCTCAGATTTAAAAATTTATTTCAACCTTTTGAGTATATTTTCTACTTGGTATTAAAGTTGTGATCTCCAGAAAAACTAATTTTACACACGAACGACAATTTTTCTGGTATTTAATTAATCTTCCGTATTCTAGAGAACATACGTACTATTTCACTATTGTATGTTTCTTTATTGCTTTGCTATGATTTTTTTACTTATAATTAGCAAATAAAGCTATTTTACTAATACTCTAATATGCAAAAGCGCAGTATTCTTTTTCTATCCCATAAAATACTTTTATCTGCCTTCAAATAAGTTTACAAAAAGAAACTTAATGCTTTCACTATACTTTGATAATAACAACAAAACTCCGGTCGGGAGCAAGGAAAATTTTGATACAGCTTCTATCCATGGATCTTGTATAAAATCGATCCATGTTCCTGGAGCATAATAAGGCTGTATAAGCGGCATTTAAAAGCCTCTTAAGTTTTCAAAAAGTTATTTGGTATAGTTTTTGAGAAAAAGAATGAAGCTAGAATCTATCTACTGCATTAGCAAGGCTTTCAAACGGAATATTCGTATTACTTTGAGAGGTTTCCTCAAGCCTTTAGGTCTAGCTCATGTAAACTTTTTTTGCAAATTTCGCCTCATTAGGAAAATGGCTATTCTTCTAAAACAGAAATAAACCTGTAAGCAGCGCGTTATATTTGTTTTGAAAGCATGCATATTATAACAAGATATACATTTTTCAGCTTGCTCATTTCTTTTTTCATGAAATTCAGGCATTTATTTTCAATGCATCTTAGAGTTTGTAGACTTTCGACATAATTAGCAGAAATAATTATTTCTATAGAATTAAGAAATTTTATAGCATACGAAGCACCAAAGAAGTATGTAGAGTATGTGTATGAAATCACTTTGTTTTTATCACGTACTTAGCTTGAATATCGTAATATCGAATTAAAGTAAATACAAACCTCTATGAATTACCAATTCAAGTTTCATGTATTAAAACAGAAATGTTTGATAGATAGAAAATAATTTCTTTAGAACTAGTAAAATTATTTTTTTTAATCCATTGACTCCAGATTTAGGGTGTTCAGTTTAAAAAGGAATCGAATCGACTTTGGATTATTTTGAAGATATTTCCTCTTTAAAAATTTTATCTGAAGTTCTTTCCGATCTCAAAAGATATACGAGGTATCTTCTATTATTCTGATGTTTTCAAATATTGTAATCTTTTTCCAGTATAATTAAGTAGTTCACAAAATTTGTATATCCATTTTTATCACAACTTTCTTAATGCGATTTGATTCCCTTGTGAGCTGAACGTCCTATTTATTGTTTTTGATGATTTTCATTTCCTAGACTGTATGAAATGAAAAATGCAAGTTCACCGATTCTCAGTATGCTGGGTGCTTATAAGTTATTGTTGAAATTCTTTACTTCATTAAATTTGAATAAAAAGTTCGTTGAATAAAATAATAACGGAATTTTAAAGCACATATTACATTTTATGAGGCAACACGACTGTTGTAGAATTGTTGCATTACGTTTAATTATGAAGTCAGATTTAATAATGGCGAATGCATAGTATATGGCAATTTACATTTTTTTAAAGGTTTTCGAAACAAAATCCTTTCCCATTACATAACTCCAAACAAAAGAGGAAAGGCTGATCAAGCCACAGAAAAGTTTAAGTGTTCATACTTTTGTTACCGAATGATCGTCAAAGATTTGTTTACTCTCAGCCCACGAAAACCAGCCAGATATGCAGATTTGTAGTTTTCATAATTAGATAGGACTGTATATTAGGTTCTGCATTAAATGCTTTCATTTATGTATGCAAATTGCAAAATTTTGCAAGCTGTACGACTGTCAAGCTGTACAAGCCCAACTGTAGGCCATGACATTTCCAGTTCCCTCAAAACATTTTGGCACTAACTGAAAAAGATGTAACTTACTTCATTTGAAATCAACAAGAGCGCTGTGACAGCACACGATGAAAAAGTCTCATTAAGGGTAATGTAATGCAAGTATATTAAGTGTTACATTAACTGCTGTATATCCTAATATAATCCAAACTTTCACATATTTAATACTGGAGAGCGATTGAAAGGGAATGAAATTCGGGCTCGTTATATTACACCATACGAAAAGCAACCATATGGAAACTATGCAACATTTTTTAGAAACTACACGATTAAGGATTATTCTCCAGAAATCTAAGGGAATATCAACATCAATCTGGAGTGACAGCGAATCTGCTCTCAGAGCAATTTCTTCCTTCAAAAGTTCTAACCCACTAATCCAAAAAACACAACAAGCCCTCCTTTAGAACCAATCAATGCAACTTAACTGGATTAAGGCGCATGTTGGTTTACTCGGAAACGGACAAGCAGACAACCTAGCGAAACAAACTACTAAAGAAAGGACTCACCTCCTTCTTCAGGCCCCGAAATGTCATCTGAAAAAAATGCTTATGAACCTCTCTCTCAATAGATGGCAACAAGACTGGCATTCAGGCGACACTGGGAAAGCAATTTTTAATATACTCTCTAAAGTCACTCTAACACCATCTTCATAGTCAAGAGAATCCATCCTCTTCGCTACAAGCCAGGGTCCTTTTCCCAGCTATCTCTATAGATTTCGGCTTCATCATTCAGATATCTGAACATACCGGGAAAAGGGAGGCTCTCTCCACTACGCAACTTCTAGTCACATGACGTTATCTTATCATTTTACGAAACAAGTGCAGAAAATACTCAACTTTGGTGGAAAAGCGTATTTTCAAATAAACTATCAAGAATAAAAATAGCTAAACTCATATCTTTCCTCACTGAAAATGAGAACCTCATAAAACAGCCACCGGACGCAATCAGTTCATCCTACTCCGACGCCTAATTTCTCTCCGTCACGAAGACCTCAGACTTGTGGACTAAGATCCTCTAGAGGTTCAATGTCTAGGACCCTATTCAGTCCTCCTACAAGTATATAGATGTAGCGAACTTTTGGGACCAGTCTTAAAATTGTTTTTGTTTCGTGAGATTTTCTTGTCATATGCAAATACACATTTTTGATCGTTTTTATAATTATCACATGTTTTTCGTCGATAATGTTAAAACACTGTATGTAAGCTTTTTTTTCTGTTCAATAAAGTTTCTACGCACACTCATCCAAACTGCAAACCGGAGATTTTTATCTCTGGATTCAGGTGTGTGTCGTTGTGTAAAGCAAAGTGAAGTATTTGCGATGTATTGGATATAGTTATATTTAAGAATACGTAAACTATTTTGTAACAATTTTTATTTAAAAGTTATGAAATGCGGAATGCAGAAACAACTGCAAGATTTAACGAACACCCAATAAAATAAGATATGATATAACAGAAACACATAAATTCCTCACACTGAATTCTTTTATGTAACTGGTATCTTAACTTCCTTTAAAAGTAAGGTGATGAATTATGTGGTATTTGCAGTTGGAAATTATAAAATTATTTACAGTTGTGTTCTGTCTAAAAGACAATCACCCTTTGAATAAATAATTACTCAATGACACACGCCGAATGTAGAGCATTATTCATATTTCGTGGCATCTTAAGGAATGACATCCAGGAAATTGCAAGACAACTTGCAATTAGGCAGTAGATGATATGCGAAGTTACATCAGCCATATTACTGTGAGGTCACCTGAAGTGACTTCATTGGATTAAATCCACTTCATTTCGTTTATTGTTAAATTAATTATTATGTGTTAAGATTATGTATTAATTATTATTGTGTGTGCGCTCCTAGTTTAAATAAACTAGCAATAGCAATAAAGGACAATTTTGTTTATAATTTAAATTAGGAATAATGATAAAATCTTTGCTTCCTATATATATATATATATATATATCAAAACAAACTTATAAACACAAGATAAAAACTCAAAAACAGTAAAAAAAGACAAAATGGCAAAAATAGGCAAATATTTGTGAATAATAATTACGTATCTGCAACATTTTCTTTCAAACTTCGTATGTATTAAATGCAACAACTTATCAATAAATAGAAGGACATGAAAACCATAAGAAGCTCGAAAAGACATTTGGTCCCGTGGAGAACATTTCTTATCTCAAATTTGAAGCTCCATACTGTACTGATCCTCTTCAAGCACCAATGAAATAAACAGAGCGTGAAATTTCAATTAACACTCAGAAGGTTCCGGAGCCTTTAAACACTTGATTATGCTTTCTCGGTTTCTGAGCACTGTGAAAAGACATCTGGCACTGCGTAAAGTAGCATCCATTTATGGGCAAACTCTGTTGCATTAGGGTACCCAGTTTTGTGTAGATAGTTCTGATTCCATTCTAATAGTCAATTTCCTACTTGGACAGTTTGATTTAGAATGCTCCTATTAAATGCATTGAACTCTCGTAGATATAATTAAAGGACATCTTAAAGGGAGAAACCCAAAGTATTAGAAGTGGATCTCGGAACCCATACAAATAAGTCCTACTAATTGCGAATTGAGTAAAGGGAGAATGAACTTAAGAAATTAAAGCTTTTTAAAGCTCTATTAGATTGAAACATTGTGATTTAAAATGTTTAAAATTATTGCACATAAAATGTTTGTTTCTTTTTTATATTCTTTAATCCTGTGAGAAGCGAAGAACTATTAATGTTGATGCAAATTTGATACAATGTATCTAAATTGATGCATGCACCCTGAAATATAATACAGGGTTATAAAAAAGTAATTTAGATTTATGTAAGAGATAATTTAAATGGCGTGAAAGAGATGCAATCCTTTTTGCCAATTACGTCAGTAATGTGAACAATTGCCAAGGAATAATGCTTTTCGAGGTAATATTACATTTCTTTCATTCAGCGGTAAATTATCAAATACTGGCTGGTAGTTTAAAATGATCGTTAACGGTATTTAATGCTCACATCAGGGAATAAAGTCTTTACAAAGTATTGCAGAATCAATTGTCGGGAATCGTAAAATCCCAGAAAAAAGTTAATGTTAGCTTATTAGGATTCAATACACTGCTTAAATAATGTGGATTCAGATGTTTTCCAACGTGTGCAACTTACGAATTGAAGAAAATAGATATTTCTAAGACTTGTTACAAAGATTGATATGGAATGTTAAATATTTATTAATTTGCTTCAGGTTTTGTCTCTGCATTAAGAATACATTTTTAATATGATTATAAATGCGATAAGATAAGGTGTATCTATCCTATACTTGCATTTTATTTCAAACCAGAAATGATAAGTGTGGCAATGCAATTAGTCAAGTGAAAATGTGAATTAGTTGTCAGTCAAGTTAGTCAAAGTTAGGTCATTTGAGAGAACTTTGTATTGTTCGTGAAAGGTCATAGTCATCACATGACCCATTTTTGAGTGCGTACAAAAAATTTCGTATCTTTATAAAAATCAAGTTATTTCTGCATAGACGCTTATATGTATAAAACATGTAATATATACATTATGTGTGTAGGGGAAAGTGGGGTAAAACCCGGTAGCTAAGGTTCGAAGGACTGCTGGAGCTAAAATTTCGGACAGAGATCTTGTCAAATTTTATTAAAATATTCATTGTTTATCGGAGTACAATATATCTTTCCTGAAAGGTCACATCAAGCGAACATTAGAGAGTTTTCGTCATAAAACAATAAACCTCCTCAGAAGCAGTGAATTCATTAGCTGAAACACGCCACTATAAATGTTCCCTTTTCCTGACTAGTAGAGTGCAATTCAGTATCTGTTAGCTAGAAAGAAGAACTAATATTGTCAGAATCAACGGTACCCGGTTTTACCCCATTTTCCCTTATATGTTTTAAACAAATAAAATAAGAAACAGTAACAGACACTGCACCGAAATACCTCATGATGGTAAGTATTGAATGGGCAATACTTAAAAGAATGAGTAATGATATTTCGTGTTCTGTTCACAGGGAATAATGGCATCATTTATTTTGTAGAAGAATTCTAATTACAATTAAAATTTATTGAGAAAGTAAGGCAGATAACACATTAGGGAAAAAACAGGAGAGAAATTTTAAAACTGCTTCACCAAACAGCATCAAAATATCACAGGTTTCGCCTATCCGCTTAAAAGGCAATTTTTAACACTATTTGGGCGCAATTGGTCCACCATCTCTCGAAGGTTTAAGAAGAATCTCACTGTCCGAAAATTGTTAATTCCCAACACCTGACTGGGCATTATTTCTGATAATGAGTTAAAATGAGATTCAATTTTTTTCTCCTGGTATCTCATTACTCGCGAATCTATGGACCTCAAAACGACAATGACAATTATTTTTTCTTGGAAAAGGACACTCTATGATCAGGAATGTCAGATAACATAGGAATCGAGGGGAGGGGGCTAGAAACCGGAGCCTGTTGTAGCAGGAGTATCCAGGACGTGCACAAATGTTTTTGCCTTTGACTCCTGGTGGGCAATAATTTGTTCATTCGTATTTAGCAAGTATGACTGACCTTCTGTTCCTTGAAATTCGTTTTAAATTTGTGAACACTTTGAGTTCAGGATGCCACGACATTAAACATTGGCATTTGAAGAAGATATACAAATAATTTCGGAAATCCATAAAGAAATTAAAGCAAGCTAATGCTGCTAAAAAATGCGACATTTTTCAGTAGACGTTTGCTACTTCTTTGAAAAAAAATATGACATAGAAGATGCCATGGAAAAAAGTAAAGTGGATTGAAAACGGAAACATTATATATTTTTATATACTAAATATATCCTATTAGCACAAGACGTCTTAAGATATCTCCACGATGTTGATACGATATTCTCAATACCGTATAATATCGTAAAGATATCGTATGTATGTTACAGGGCATTTTGTGTCAATAGGGTATCCTATATGTTTATAAATACAATTTCATATCAGCGATTATTTGTAAGATAAGCGCAAGAAAAATATGTTAATCTATTAGGACATGCACACGCACATAAATAATGATGCGCAAATCCTCAAACTGTCTATAACGATAATCTGTTTATAACAATATATTTTCTAGGTTCCTACAGTATCGTTATAGACAGGGTTTACCTTATATAATAGGACAAGATTTACACATCAGAGTAGGGATAACTTAAACAACAAACGGAATTCATTGGTTTTCTTCAAAACGATAAATTCTTTCAAAGCATCTACAAACTTACGCGCTCACTTTACCTTAGTGATACCGAAAATGATGTAGTAGCAGAAACATGTGCTTTCATTCATCAATCGGCTAAAATTTGATATCATCTTACAGACAATTTTATAAAGCCATTTACTTTTGCTATATTTTCTTGCCATTTCGAAGCAGCATGAGGGCTATCTTGGAATGGACCTCAAAATTTTGAATTACAATCAAATGACGAGGACGACACCTGAGCTGACACCCTTTCTCGAAGTTCCTGCGCCACACTAGCGGGAATGCTTTTGACCTTGACGGATTTAGGGTATACTAAGGCTGCCACGAAGCCGAGATCTTACCACCAGGGCACGTGGCCATCATTTCTAAAGTTGAAACCCTCATATTTGTATTGTTATGATTAGAGACATGATTCAATGTTCTAACATCCGTTTATAACAATGATGAAAACTATCTCAACGGTTACCCCTATTCGAAAATATGATTGTTAATTCTGCACATCCAAAATCTCTTTCATTCACTTGACTGAGCAATTTTGGCAAAATATAGGAGCTACCACTCCGCAAACGTATTATTTACCATTTTGATAATAATATCGTTATTAACGTCAAGGGAAAATGTTACCATCAATTGTCAACGTTGTTATCAAACTGATTCACAAAAGCGTTCGAAAATACATTTCCAAATATACACTATAAGTGAAAGTAGATAATGCTATGATAGCTTTTAGCATAATGTCTTTGTATCTAATTACACATTGACGTGCTAATTAAATTCCTCATGAATACATAATTTTACATAGCCCTGTAATTCGAATTCTTGATGCTATCTTTTCCCTTGACCAATGCAAATTTTTGTATGGCTTCACTGTCTTCTCTCATTACATATATGATATTCCTAAGTCTATGCAGTTACCGTTTTGCCACTTATGTTAAAGTTATAATACCACGTTAGTTGTCATAATACCACGAAGGTAATCAAAGGTATGGATCGTAATAATGTTTCAAAACACTGTTCTCTGTTTTATTCATTGGAAAATTAAAATCGATGCACCCAAATGCGCAGGCCTTATCTTTAAACACCAAGATTGAAGCAGTACTTGATTCTTATCAAGTACTTTGTGGGGTAAGAATCAAGTGTTTGGTGGATTCAGTCACTGGGCACCGGCTATATGCAAGCCTGGATGATCAATTTTTGAATCAAAATTAACGTCAACTGAGCATATCCAAATATTATCGGCAAGAATACTGAGGTGAATTCTTATTAACGACAAGCTTAAGATAAGGAATAAGATCCTGCCATAAAAATCTGTCATCTGACATTAATGGTACAAGGAATTTTAGTTCATTTCAGTTCTATGTTTCTTAGGAGGAATGGGATGATTTTATAAGGTACATTGGGATGAGATGATCGATTTTCATAATTTGCGAATTACCATGTGATTAAATTTATTGGTAGAAAACATAATTTTGAAGTTTTTCTTATTTTCTACGATAAAGATATTGGAGATTATTTGCATGAATACCGCTATAAAAATAACATTTCAAGATATTCATTAAAAACCTTTAGCTCACATTATTATTATATTTTTATAAAACAATGAAATATGTTAAAACGATAAATTAAGCGTGAAATTTAATTAATTGTCGAACAAAAAATTATCCAAGTATAAACATTTTTAAAAATATGCCATTAATCATATATTTTTTAAATAAAATGAAACAGAAATACATAAATTTTTTTTTTTTAGAAAACAATATTTGCAAATTTGGCTATGAAGCCATGATCAATAGCAATATTTTAAAGCTAAACATTCTGCAGAGTAAAAATTTTACTCTGAGAAAAATGAGAATTCACTGCAAAATATAAGGCAACATATTAGAAAAATCTACAACGTGTGTAATTATGTTTACCTGCGAGATTATTTTTTATAATTACATTAAGCTTATTATTGCTCTTTGAGTTTCAGCCCCTTAACTAGAATTTAATTTCATTATTTGCTTAGTTATCATTTTTACATTGTGTCCCTCTGTTGATAGCTGAAATTTGATATGAAATCCGCAAATCGCTTAATAAGCAATACCAGATATCTCAATTTTTTTAAATTTCAAAGAGGAAGAAAAAAAACTGAAATTTGTCCTAAACAATAACGAATATTTCTGAATTTTTTCACATTTATTGAAAATATGCGACGCAAAACTCATATCAGATACTAAGATAATTCAGAAATATTCGTTATTGGTTGCGAAAAATTCAGTTTATTCTTCCTCTTTGAAATTTCAAAAAATTGAGATAGGAGGTGTTGCTTGGTAAGCGACAAAATGCTACCCTACGTTCTATAAAACGACTATTATACTAAATTAAAGTGGGCCTAAAGTTTAATAATGAAATAAAAAAATGACTTTGGATTTCTTATCTGTATGAAAATTGTTAGGTTATGTTAAATTTCTAGAATAATCTTTTAAAACGCTCTTTATAAGTTGGAATTTCTATTGAACACTGTAATTTTCTTGCCATAAGTTTCATCAAATTTTAAAACTAAATTTTTCGGACATAACTTGCTGTTTGCTTCTGTTTCTTTCATTTTATAAAACTTTGTGAATTAGTATCATTGTAGTTTTTGCCTAAAAGTGCCTCTGAAAAATTTGAAATCCATAAAATCAACAATATGTACATATTTGAAAACACGGAGTTACAGTAAAATTTCTCATACACAATCGCCATTTTTGAAATATTAGTCAGAGTATAAAATTTGTATTAAGAAATTTAAGTGAATTGGATCACACATTGCATGAAGAACTATAATAGTTCTCCATACCATGTGTGATCAATTTCACTTAAATTTGTTAATACAGATCTTATGCTCTGTAATTTCCTTTCTTGAAATTTATATTTAAGCAGAATCTAATATTTAAAAAAAATAAAGGAATGAGAATGAACATTAGATTCTTTTTCAAATTGTAAGCAGATTTTTAACAGAAATCCTGCACTTTTGTATTCAAAACTAAATTTATTTGTAATGCTTATAATCATAAATATTTTTTCGTTGTACTCGCAGTTTCATGAATTCATCCGAAATATTATATCATCGCTTATCAGGCAATAACACCTATCTCAAATTTTTGAAATTTCAAAGAGGAAGAAAATACTCAATTTTTCGCAGCCAATAATAAATATTTCTGAATTTTTATCTCATCTTGTTGAGACATGCGCCCTCTTGTTTATATCAGATGTTAAAAAAATTCAGAAATATTTATTATTGGCTGCGAAAAATTGAGTATTTTCTTCCTCTTTGAAATTTCAAAAATTTGAGATAGGTGGTGTTACTTGGTAAGCGACGATATTTGCGTTCATTGATGAAAGTACATATATTTGGGAATTATTGGTGGAAAATTATATAATTATAATACTAAATATTCAGCGCAATTGCATGAAAATTTAATAAAAAATGTCTGTACATTACTGTTCTTTTATCTTCACTGATTTCAATATTTTAAAAGATAACTTTTAAGAATAATTTTAACTCCGAAGGTAGACACTAACAACAATATGAGAGTTTTAAAAATTTAAAGCAAAAAATTGTTTTGAAAAACTTAATAAAAGCTGTTGATAAATGACACATCCTTCAAATTTCTTATCATGTTTTCAGAGTGTTGGTATTTACGACTTATTCCTTTGAAATATTTTCAAAAGAACGATTTTGCTTTTCTTGTCAGCGTGCTTATTCAACAAGAGTAATTTAACTTCAGTAATTATGACAAATATTTTGCGTTTCATAACAAAACCTCACATGAAGTTATTTACAAGAAACTATGATTATTCGAATTTGTATCAGGCACTTGGGAAAATATTCTATTTAAAAATATATTCTTCTGTCACAAGTACCGTAGCAAGTGACAGTAAATAATAAAGGATTGCCATGTTTTTTATGATGTTTTAAATGACAGCTACATAGATATAGTAAGCTTTATTACACAGTGTCAGGAGGAAATTTAGTGAAAATTAAATGTTCGTTTCATTACACTATTTGTCAAGCTCTTTTCTTTAATATTTTCCTACCTACAAGGCACTGCTTTACTGAAGCTTATATATAATACATGAGTTTAAACAAGTAAAAGATAGAGTAATTTTTCAATAGCAGTTGCATAATATTAAATTTGCGGGTCAATTCAGTTGTTATTTTAAAAGCCCTTCATAATTTACCAACTGGAAGAGCTAACATGAAATAAAATGTGATTATTATGCATTAAAAATATAGCACAACCCCAATTAACCGAATTAAAGGAGGAGAGCCATTTCGAATGGCAATTTTTTCGGTTAAGCCATGAATATCTATTACTATTTTTTTTTAAAATCTAATTGCAGTATGCAATTCTGAAATGTTTTGAGAGTAGAATGAATTCAGAACTCTCTTTGTAGGCTACACGTATGCTCTTTATTAAAGTTAATCCTCCGTCGGGCGCAATATTAGCACCGGCGAGCTCGGGCACAATAAGCCTGACAGGCATAGGGAAACAATATCATAATTAATATTGTTTTCAGCATCGTAATTAATAATTTGCTTTTAGCATTCTAAAATTAATCACTAGCCTTCTTGGGGAGGCTTAAAAGAGAAAATTAGGGATATCGTTCCAAAAAAGTCTCGCCTTCGCGATTAATTTCGTGCAGTACAATATGAGTTTTTGTTTGGGGTTGGAGGGTATTTGCGATTTCAGAGGTATTTCGGATAACCCAAGTTCGGATAACTGGAGTTTTGCTGCTATGGAATGAAATTGTGTTCATTTGATACAAGTCAAATGTGCCTCGTTAAATAAATTTGCGCATCCTGCAGGAGGAAAAATGACTAGAGAACAGCCTCTGCTAACTTGATGTAGGATGACACACAAGGTTGTGTTTCACTTGCTACTCTTTTTCTTTAACGTCAAGTGCATTGACTGCTAATGAAAATGTTCCTAATAATCGTTATTATTGTGATCTCAGGATGGAATTCAAATATATCCTCTTATTAAAGTCTTAAACGGAATAGACTAGCCATATTTATTAGATAAATTTTTAAATAACCTTTTATATTTTTCTATAATTTCATTCAACAAAAAAATTGAAGAAATATCATTTCCGTTAATAAATGGCTATTATCTAAGTAAGAATTAATCATAGTTAGTTAATTAAATGTAAAAAGCAGATATATTACCGTATTATTCTGATTATTTTTATTCACGCATAGAGATAAAATATAAATGAAATAAATACCTGGAGGAAGTGAAAGTTCATTTCTTACCCAGAATTTCCATTTGATGATCAAGCGCTGGACATCAAAACAGAACTTTGCATTTATGGGAATCGCGGAATAAGAATTCGCTAGCATGCTAGGAAAAAGCTTTATTTTTTAATTTTCATTTGCTCTCTTTAGATATTTTAAACCTCGCACGATTTCCATTTATATAATGAAAAATGTTTTTAATGTTTCCAATCTTGCATAACAAAGCCAGAGTACCTTGAAAGATTGAGAATTCTCTCCTGTTTGTATCTTTATATCTATTCATGCATTTTAAGAGGTACATTTTCAAGCATTTCACATAGTTTTCGAGTGCACTGTGCATAAAAATGAGGTATGAAAAAAGCCAATTCAATCTTATTCTGGTAAAAGAATGTTTTTCCTTTGTTCTTAAGAAATAACTACTGTGAAGTCACCCTGCACGATTTATTTCTTTGTTTGATGCATTCAAATCTTTTATGTGATGAAAGTTCCAGTACTTAAAATTCTGGACCAATCTTCTGTTTATTTGTAATTGAGGTTTAGAAGCAAAAAATACATTATGTTAGTTTTTATGTTGTATTAATCCATTACCGCCTAGCGTGCCTTTTTAAGGGCACTTAAAAATATATCATAAACTAAAAGAAATTATTTTTTCATCATAAATTTTGAAAAATAATATTTTTGAGAATTCGTTTCTTCCATATTCAATTGCTGGAAACACTAACCTAATGTTCGGTGATAATATTACTTTTATATTTGCAAGTCAAACTCGTAAAGTATCTCCTTTCAATGTCAAGAACAAAAGAATAAATTTGTTTAATTATCTATCTTCTAATTTACTTGTAATCAATAGATATATTAGCAAATAAAATGGTAAGAATATGTCTCTTTTCTGGAATTTCACATAATTTTAGATTTTCATTTGGTTTTTTTGCATTAATAAGAATTTGCGTAAATCAGGACGCCAGGGTGAGGAAAGCACTAAAACGTAAATTTTTCAGGCGTAAATTTTTTAAATGATTTTCCAGTGGACTTATTTCAGCTGTATGGTATCACTAATTTTTTTTCCATATTAGGTCAAAGAACTCTTAGGTTAATCCACACCCCTATCCTTTCATGTTCGAAGATTGTGGCCCATCGCGGCCGTGTGCTTCGCCCACGCACAATCATCACTGGCTGGCCAGTGGACTTAACATCATGTAACATTAGCATACAAAATATTATGAAAAAAATACGACTTCGGCATTAATGGGTTAGGATTGCTAATAATACCGAGAGACTCAAAAAATAGTAATGCTGTTTATATAAGTATTTTAATCATTATAGATGCAAAGATAAATAATGTATGTAGCATTCTGAATGCAGTTAAAGAATTAAAATAAATTTAAGCATTTCAAAATGAATTAAAATTGATTTAGATAACTAGCTCGCATATTTAATAATTTATGGTATTTATTATATAGATCTATAGTGACAGCTGTTTATTCCTTTTCTGAACGAAGCTGTTGAATACACTGTAGACATATTCATAAAAATAAAAGCGGACTACGAAAATATCAAGGAATGATGTAAATGTACGTTTCCATTGTAACCATGTGATGTTTATCATGTGTCTGTTTTGATTTCCTATTTGTCTGTCTCTTTCAACCATTCCACCAAACTTTAAAACGTTTTATATTTTCAATTAACTGATTTTTTTACCCTTTCAGCGACTATAAAATGGAACATCCTTAAATATTTCTTCTATCTTCAGACAACACTTTGTCATAGTTAAAATCTTTTATCGAAATATTTTCAGAAAGAAAAGAATGTTCTTTATTTAGACAAAAGGGTATCTAGAATTCAAAAACTTGTGTTTAAGAAGGATCCATTTGAAATGTGTAAAGAAATTTAAATTTTACATTTGAAACTAACTACCACTAAAAAAGAAATTATCGAGAATAATGTATTTCTTTAGCTCTAGTATAGACAAGCAAGTTATGAGACTGAAAAAACATTGTGCTTTTTTAGAGTTAACACATTTTGAATTTCAACAATACTATTTTTATTTTAATGATGGAAAATGTTTTCCAAAAATCTACGTTATGAAAAAGACATTTAATTTTGAAAGCCATATTTTTTGTAAAGTATTGCAAAAAATATGGCATGAAGGTTTATTTTAGATATAATATCAAATGCCACACATAAAATACAAATACAACTTTTTTACTACGATGTTTGTCTCGCGAGTTCTTGAATTATCTCTTTATTAATTTCAAGAATTATTTTTGATGTCAAAGATATTTTGAATTATTAATTGCAAAATCATATTAAAAATCCAAGTTTACAGTTCCCTAAAGCTGCTATCATATTATTTATAATTAAAAAAAAATCGCTCATATAGCCGTTTTCGTCAATAGTTTAGCACTATTAAAAATATTTTTTGTTCGGTTGATTTAATTACCCTGGATTTTGGATTGATTAATTAGTATGTTTCTTATATCCAGAAATAAAACAAATATTTGAAAAATTTAAGAATGCGACCTTATATGCCTTATGTCGCAACAATATAAGAAATTAAATAACAATTTAGGGTACGGACACACGGGTTGATTACGGCGAATTCGGCTCAGAGCTGAAAACGTGTCGGTGGTGTTCACACGGAGCGTTTAGCGAATCTTCGCTGCCAGGTGGCGCTGCATATTCGGCATTTCGACGGTAAACCCATCTGATCATTGAGAATCAGACGTGGTTAAAAAATGGAAGCGTTATTATTAGAAGAGGAGGCCC
>BGPR01036050.1:0-15696 GCA_013235015.1 Araneus ventricosus
ACGAACAAACACACACATATTTTCCTCTTTATATATACTAGCAGTACGCACGGTGCTGCCTGATCGGGATTTCAACAAAATAAAAAAAGCCCACATACACTGTATAAATGAAAGTTTTGTAAAACTAAATAAAACAGAAATATATATACATTATTGAGTTATCCGCCTTTTCCTCTCGACAGAGTACCGTTAAATCCAAATAATACAAAAAAATTACAATGTGATATTTATTACACCGCGAGCAAAGTATGAAAGAAATAAGTTAATAATCGAAGTCATGGAGTAACATAACATCTCCTGCAGAAAGCGAAAGTAATGACGTCAAATTCTGGCCCTCTTCGCGCCAATGAAATTGCCCCGCAACGTTCCGGGAGACTGTCGTGGCGGAAAGCTTCGCTAGAGGAAACATATCGTTCAACCAGGAAAAATTAATTTAAAAAAAACTGCAAAGATATTTTAAATCCATTCTCGTTTTAAATCCTGACAGAACTGTTGCAGTTATAAGCTGAAAAAATTGAAAATAATATGTTATTAGAAAGTCGGATGCAACAAATTTAAAAAAAAACAAAACCAATATTTAGGTGTAAAACTGACTGATTTTTAAAAAATTCTCAAAATTCAGTAATTTAAGATAGAAATTCAAACTAATTAGAACGGTTCCGCGTGCTCTTTTCCGATGGTCTATCTATTTTTGTCGTACAATTATGAAAACCATTCATTGAGAAATTAGTGCGAAAAATCAACCAAAACAACACAAAAAACATTAAATAAGAAAATTTCTAGGATTATTTAAAATTTCGGCTGAGGTGCATTTAGTCACTATTACGATCTTACCTGTGTGCTGCTAAATTTCATGGTTAAAAAAGATCTGTCTGGATATCGTAGACAAAACACACGCACGCACGTACACAAACATTTTGTAATAAGTACTACAGAACGCGCACGGCGTTGCCCGTGAACTGTGGACTTCAAAAAAACATGAAAAAACGCCTTAATAATAACACGAAAAAGTTTTGAAACAAAATCAAAACAAAAGATACATTACTACTTTTCCCGCGATAATGACATGTAGCAGTAACAGAGTACGTTATTCCAAAACAATAATAAAAAAAATTGCAACGTGAAAATCTTAATATACAGCAATGGTGTATCTGCTATGCTGATGCAATACAGTCTCAAACCGCACCGTGACGTTTCCAAGGTCACGACAGCCCTCTGTCACCGGTGGAAAAGCTGCGGCACATTTTACGGCAGATGGTAAAGAAAAAACCTTTAGATCATCACGAAAAAAATTCTCTCATAATTCAGCGAATTACGTTAGTTCAAAGCCAACTTATCACCCATGTCAGAATCTTCCACGTTTAATTTACGATTCAAACCTTGGTGTCCAACGAAATGATTTCAAATTATTCAAACATGCTAAAAAATTGAGGAGAGAACAATTCCAACAGATGGCGCTAGCTGGAAGAAGAAACTCACTGTTCCGGAGAAAGAACTTCATCTGAAAAAGAATTTTTTAACCCTTTAAGAAAAAATTATTAAAAACGAACGGACAAAGATATTTTAACCGTTCTTGTTTTAAATGCCAAATACCTCTTGTTGTTACTTATAAAAAAAACTGAAAATCATAGGTTTATTAGAACGTTGGATGCGAGGAAAAACACTGACAGTTAAAAAATATATGAGGAAAGTGACACAATTTTTAAAAAAAATTCTCAAATTCAGTAAATTACGTTGTTAGAAATTCAAACCATCCTTTATTAGAACGGAAAATCGCATGTCTGATGGTGGGGTATATTTTATCGTAAAATTTATTGAGGATCTCATTCTTATTGAGAAATTAGCGAAAACAACCAAACAACATTAAATAAAAAAAAATTTATTTAAAATTTAAAATTTCGGCTTCTGAGGTATTCAGTCACCATTACGACTACCTGTTACCAAATTATTAGCTTTCAAGTGCGATAGATTCGTTCACATCTTCGACAAAACACACACACACGCACACACACACACGCACACAAACATTGCCTTTTATAAGTATAGATAGACTAAGCCAGTCACCGAGTATCACAAAGAAGAAAAATTCATAAACATAAAAAATAATATATATTACAAATGTAATTAAAATCCCGATTTGCTTAGAGTATTTCTCTCAGGTTCACTCACGCTTTTATGATATTGTTTTGATGTCCATATTTTTGACAAAAGAAATTATTTTCTACTTTTTAGTACACTAATAAAAGCGGGGTTTTTTAACTTTTTTTCATTGAAAGAAAATTATTAGTTTTGAAAACTGATTTCAAATTAATTATTTTAAATATCCTAAAATGCTACCATAAATGAAAAATGCGGTTTTTTTTTTAACTTTTTTTCCTCGAAGTTCAGCTAAAGCATAACGCAGGTTATTGTTTGAGACAATATCAAAATACATGGTTCAAATGAGATCCAGAAAATTATATTTATTTAAAAAAAAAAAAAAAGATAATCATTGAATTACGACTTATATTTATTTAAAAAATGAATCAATGGATACAAAATGTCATTGCTTCTAAAAGATAATCAAACAGGAAAGATTACCTATAGTTACTTAAAAAATTGATCATGTAGATACAGAGTCATTGTATATTGTATAAAATAATCAATGAATACAGAAAATGTTATTTAAAAAGATAATCAATGAATACAGAAAATTATATGTTACTTAAAATAGTAGATTACAAGGAAATTATATGATTTATTTTAAAAAAATCAATGAATACAGAAATGTTGCTTCCAAAAAGATGAATCAAGAAGAAAATTATATGTTACTTAAAAAAATGATCAATGAATACAGAAAATTATATGTTATTTAAAAAGATAATCAATGAATGCAGAAAATTATATGTTATTTAAAAAATAATTAATGAATACAGAACATTATATGTTATTTAAAAAGATAATCAATAAACGAAAACTTATTGTTATTTAAAAATAATACGAGATACAGAAAGATTATAGTTATTTAAAAGATAATCAATGAATACGAAAGAATATATACATTATTTAAAATCAAAAATGAAAACCACGAAGAAAAATTTATATTAATAAAAATAAGCAATTAAACTGAACCCTGTAGTCCGAACTTCCAAATGCTGTTTTTCCTTCTAAATTGAAAGAAAATCATTACTCACAGAATGTAAAGTGCGTTGTACAATCAAGTCAGATGAACTAAGACAGACGAAATCAGCCAAAAACATTATCCAATGATGTTCGGACTAGAGGTTAGAGTTCTTAAAAGACTGCATGTGTTTTAATTTTATATATGATTTTTTTTCATTGTGATATTCTACTGATTTTTTGGTAATCAAACTTATTCGATAGGACACTTAAAGATATATTATTGTACATGTGCAAAATATTCTCTTGAGACCAAAGGTATATTTCAGACAATTTTTACAAAAATCTAGATTAATGCTCTTGATAAGATTTACTTACACTATATATATAGTTATTTTCGATTATAAAAACAATTTTTTGAATAAAAAAACAAATAGTCGATTAAAATAGGATATCAGGGTCTCAAGGGGATATACATTTAATAGTATAAAAGAGTATTTTTCTTTGAAATAAAACGAAAAGCGAAAATACTGTTTTGAAGTTAATGCTACCAAACAAACCATTTTTCCTTTATAACTTAACATCAGCTAAAAGCCGCGAGTCAAGATTTTGATGATACAGTAAATTGGTTTGATTTATTGCTATACAAAAACAAAGTATTGTAAACAGATTTTTTATTTAAAATTAAGTCTTTAAAACTTGATCTCACTAATAACAAAGAAGAATGTGTGTCTGTGTGTGTGGTGTGTCTTTTGGTGCTCTGGCTATAGCCAGACCTGAACCTTAGAGCTATGTGCAAGTTGGAGCCCTTTTTTGAAATTTTAATTAGAATTTTAATTAATTAAAAATTAAGCAAAATGTTGGCGTTTTCCCTTAATAACTTTCGAAAATATTACAGCACAAAAAATCATTTTTACATCATCCAAAAGCGCAAAAAAATCACCTTTAAGATATCAATCACCGATATCAATTAAGTTGCAGTACAATTTTTTCCTCTAATTTTAATAAATTCTTTAATACTTTTTGGCATAATTTACAGCAATACTTTTCATTGCAACTCATTTCAAACCGTTTTCATTGTTTAAACAAATATTTATCTGCATGTTTCTCGTCCTTTGTTGAAAACTCAGATAAATACCTTAATGTTTAATTATATGTTTTAATCAGCATATTTTCAACCAGTTAACATGCTGCTGGACGTAAAATGTGCCGCGACATTTTAAAGTTAAAAAACAAATGCATATTTTGCAAAGGAAGAAGAGAGTGAAGTTGATGCCGACAACTTGCAATTGTATGCTACATGACACAGACAGTTACTCGACTTCTTCAGGGACCTTCATGCGGACAACGAACAGAATAGGTGCAAGGCTACTGAAAGAACATGGGTTAAATGTCTATCAAAATTTGGAATTTAAAATTACTTTCTTAAGGGAACCATGAATATCAATTTATACATAAGAGATTCAGTTGAAATTACATTTCCAGCGAACAAGCTTGTCGCCGAAGGCGGCTAGTTAAAAATAGAAAAAAATGTGCGGAGATGAATGGTATCACTGAAAAGCTAAATGTTTGAATTCTGAAGTAGTGTAAAGATGGTTTTTACCCGATAATATCCTTCGAAGTTATTAAGTAAAAACATTAAAATTTCGGTTATTTCTAATTAATTAAGGTCTAATTAAAACTTTGAGAGAGAAACTCTTAGAGACTTAGAAACTTTGAATCTTTTAGGGAGCACTTACTACCCAAGAAGTGACTGCGTGCCAAATTTGGTAGCTCTTGGTCCAACGGTCTGCCCTGTAGGGCGCTGTATTCTGTGCTTTACGCATCATGTTGCACTCTGTACAATTTTTACTACACGCAATTTCCTGGTAGTATGCCAGGGTAAAAATTATTGTTTTCAGGCTGGCAAGCCTCCAAATATTGCTAAAATTAATCCATCCAAAATTTACCGTCATTTTTCCAATGCTTTGTATGACTGGCGCAACTATGTTTATCATTTTTATAACAAAAACGAAATTTCTGCTATATGATTGAATATTCCTGCACGGAATATGCTTCACAACTATGATTCATCCTCATACGTTTGTATCAAGAGAATACCCATAATTATTCCCATACATGCTTTCTCTTGCTTTAATAACAATTCGGAGCAAAGTGTAGCACAAAAGGCCTAGGTCAAGAGCTTTGTTGTAGCAGAATCTCCGAGCAGTGCCGTTCTCGAAGACTAATGAGTGGTCCCCCATAGAAAGCCCTCAAAGCAGGAACTGGAAATGACACTTGAACTGTAAGCGAGGGAAGATATTTATCATCGAGCACTCGACCGGTCCTGGTGTCCTCAATGGCCCACGCACTGGAGAACTCTTCAGAACTCTAGTACGAGAAACTCTATAGGTGAAAGCCGACTGATTGAGATCATCTGATAAATGACCGACTGTTAAAAGACGGGAAAACTGTGTAGTCGGAATCAGATGTCGTGTTTGCAGGAACATAACAGAGGGGCATTACTTCGAGGGCCTTGTTGTCAGCGTTATTGAATAGAGTGAAAATGGCATAAAAATAGATGCGGTATGCTTAGTTTTGATCATTTTTAAGTAATGAATGAGTTTACGATATTTTTAGATATAGATTTTTGTAGAAAACAAATGTTATTAGCAAATTAATAACTAGGCAACTAATTTTAAACATTTTGGTATTTATTTTTGTGCATAAATTTTGTCAGGAACCTAGACGTTCGAAACCGTTTAGTATTTGAAATGAAATTTCCTGTACCAGTCTAAATCGCTATTCTAATTATCGATTGCTTTCCCATTCTTTTTGTTGAATTTTGGATTTTGAATTTATTAATATCGAAATTTTTTTTGTTTCAATTATATACATTTACCTTCGACTTTTACCCTTTACCTTTTACTTTTTTATTTTTGTGTGAACAGAATGTATCCCTTTTTATTTGATTTCATTTTATTATTAAGAATTAATTAATTTCGTTTTTAATTATTTTTTCGAGGGGCGGTTAATGTTTCAGACCGCCACTTTAACGTCATATACAACAACTTAAGAATAATTTTCTTAAATTCATAAAAAAAGAAACTGTTTGGTTTTTAGTTGATCAGAAACTATTTATGATTGGTTTGAAGCATTATTTAATCTTATTGCTTAGTTAATGAAAATTTGGCTTTTATGTTAACTTCTTATTGTGGTGATTGGGCAACGCACAGTCAGTTTTCCAGAGTAGCACAATGAGTTCAAAGTAGCACCACAGCAGTAGTCAAAGTAGCACCACATTAGTAAGAAAGCGTCATAGCAATAATCAAAGTAGCAACATAGCAATAGTCGAATTAGCACCGTGAGTTGAAAGTCACACTTTAGTGGTAGTTAAAGTGGCGGTAGATAGGAATGAAAAAAATAAGAATTTATTTTTTTCCTAACGTGTTACATTTTAATTCTTACATTGTTCATCTTTTTTAATCTGTTTTCTTTCATAATTTTGTAAATTTTGTTGAAATTAGTATTATTCATAATTCTGTAAAGCTAGTATTGCTCATACTTTTATGCGCTGACGATCAAACGATTCGTTTATTCTTTAAGCATCATATCATTATAGAAATGACTGCCGAATTTTTTTAATGTACGGTGATGGAGAAATAATTTTAACGAAAAATAAGTAGTAGAATTTTTTGTAGTTTATTTATCTTCAACACAGTGCAATTAACATGAAATATACTTTTAATTAGGGAAAGAAGCAGATTAAAAAAATGCGCCATTGGTTCAGTCAAGCAAACCGGTTGCCTAGATTGAACCACTGGGTGCCTAGATTAGACCACTGGGTGCTTAGATTAGACCACTGGGTGCCCAGATTGCACCAGCAATTTCTTTAAGCACAATTAAAGCAAAAATATTTTTGATTCTCAAATTCACTCCAGCATACAATGCATGAACTCAAATAAAACATTCTAAGCACTACACTCTTTCCTTTGTATCCTTACAAATGATACCTATTCTAAGTTTTTATAATTCTCGATCCAACATTTGATGGCTTTTAGTGTCCTTTTATTGTTATTTTTTTGCTTTGACTTGTTCCAATTCCGGTTTATGAGGACTACTAGTGGCGATAAACTGCTTTCTGAGTTATTTCTGTAGTTTAAGATAATAATGCCATTGATTTAAATGGTCCAATTTAGACAAATGTTTGAGGTCTAATCTTTGCAACATTTGGACAAAAACAACAAAAAAATCTCCCTAACCTCAATTTTAAACTATTTTCTTAAAATGTTTAGAGCAATTTGTAGCTAAGGAAATTTCCTATCTGAGGATATAATAAGATAGTTACCTACTTAAATTAGTACAGCTTAAGGGCTTTTTGTCTTTTGTTAAAATAATCGATTGCTGATTCACAAATATAAAAATTTGTTCTCTAACTGTAATCACGTTACTCTTTCTCCTAAAAATGATAGCATACACCTTATTTACATAGTTACAACACAATTTGCCTATTTTACGGCCCAAATATTTAATAAAATTGAAGTTATGAAATCGGTCCAATGTAGGCGCCAGCCGTTCAAAATTCGGCGTCTCTCCCGTGTCATTGGGCCTGTTGCGCGCTAAATCATACGTAGTGGCCAAACGTCCTCCCGTTGGTATGGCGTGGAAGTTTGGAGAGAGGGTGCCAGCTCAGGTGTCGTCCTCATCATCTGACCATGGTTCAAAATTACGATGTCCGTCCCAAAATAGCCCTCATGTTGCTTCAAAACGGGACGCTAATATAACTAAACTAAACTCCCCTGCCATTGGATTTCATTAATTTTAACCTTAATTTAAAGTACAAATTTTAGTCATATTACAGTGAAAGTTAATTTTCAAAAAAATAATGAAATTTTATATTTATTTTCAGTGTCAAACAATACATGTCATTTTTAGTGAAATAAAACCGCTGCTTTATATGAGAGCTATAAACTTGTTTTTGTTCATTATCTAGGTTCATTGCAATTTTTATGGCTAAACTTTCTCTTTCAGGCAGCAAATGTGATGGAAACGCGTTAACATGGGAATGAAGATCATCATTCAACTAAGAAGAACGATTGAAAATGTGCAAAAAACTGATATCACCTTAAACTCACTGTTGAAAAAATCTTCTAGAGCTTAAATTGCTTCTTATACAACTTCTAAGATTAGTCTAGTCCATATATTTGAATTTTGAAGTCTTTCAATTTAAAATAAATGTTAAGAGTTGATACTATCGTTTGAAAAATAACAGAACTTATGAATTGGTTGTTTTTTATTTTGACAATTCCATAACAAAGTTAAAATAGAATTACACATAAACTATGTTACAACTTTAAGCTCGCAATAGTATAAAGGTTAAAAAAGCATTTTTTTTTCTATAAAAACATCTTGGCTTGAGATAAAGTATGAAGATTTTGAGCGTAAGTGACAGAAGTGAAGGAAAATAGCTTCTTACAAGTAAAACTTAGATATTCGTGAATTTTTTACTCAGTGTTCTTTCATATTTGAAAACACCTCCAAACTGTGGATAATAAAGTGTTTTTGCAGCTTTACTATCGAAAAGAAGATTGAATGTTATATTTCACTCTCTGCCAACCACCGCTCCCATTAACGTTCAACTTTGAATTATTAAAATTTAACAGAAAATATTCTCTATGATCTTTCACCGTATTCTGTGCTATAAGTGCTTATAAAATAGTCATACATGTAACGAATGTGATAAAAGAAACCTACATGATATTGCAAGATTTGTTTCGTATAAAACTACCAATAAATATTTCCAGTTAGCATGATCGATGAAATGTGCCCAATTAAAGAAAGATACATCAGCAATGAATGGTAACAGAGTCCTAAAACTGGAAGGCAGTGCCGCTAGTCGAAGAGGACATTCCAGCATGGCAAGTACTTTGACAGATTGCCGAGGTGCCCGACCGGACAACTTGCTTCCGGGAGTCCGGAAGTTTCCGGATCAAGAGAGAGCCAACATGTGGAGTCCTTGCAGCAACTGCAGCAGTAGTGACGAGAATAATTCACCCACGGCCCTTAATAGTTTCAACTGGGACAAACCTGCTCTGGAAGACAAGAGTGTTGACTTCAGCTGGACGCCATCGCAGGATTCTGGCAATGGTAAGAATATGCACAAGATTAATGATGACTTACATGCTGGTGATGCAAATCTACAGCTCTGTTTATTAATTATTACAAAAGTTTACTTTCCTTTTTCCATTGATTTGCCGGTTTTCCATTGACTGGCTGCAAATGCACTTAAGATCATTGTTAATGACAATCTTTAATATCAATTTGACTGTAAAAATAAATTATCATTCCACGAAACATCAAAGTGAAAAATGAAGGTAGTTGCAATAAATAAAGCTTGCAATTGTGATCATGATTTTTAGCGAGCACGGCAAAATGACGAGTATAAAAGTGAAAAGTGACGTTTTCACCCCCTCCGTTATGCTGTGAATAATGCAGATAATGCAAAGCAAGAATTGTGTATTGGTTTTAAAACATATTTATTTTTTAAATTTCATACTTTACTAAGACTGTTTAATTTTGTATTTATTTCACTATTACGCGCATCGTCCTCAAAATGAAATATACTTTATAATATATTTTGATAATGAACTTCCAGTCACATTAAACTTCAAGTACAGTTTTAATCCTATGTTCTAAGGCAGCTGAAGATTTGCAAAAAATTATTTCATAATAGTCTTGTCGACATTCGCATTGACCATAAAACAGCTATTTTAAATGCAACAAGATTGAGCACATATCAAAAGCTGCAATTTTAATGGAGTCAATACACTTGATATCACAACCATACGACAATCCTAAGTGCGTATGTCATATTAACTCGTTGGCTCGTGTTAATTCGTTGATACTGGCTCGTGTTGAGCTGTGATGTCACATCCTCTTTCTTCCTGCAAGATATGCGATGCATGTCTTTCATGGCGCACCTGATTGAACGTTATCTTGCACCGTACTGTGACGTCACGACCCTTTTTCTTTTGTAAGACACAGAATGGATTCCAAAATAAAATTGAGAGGTTGCCTACGGCGTTGTATCATGTAAGCATGGACTGAAATCAACCACCAACATTACAGGGGGGAAAAGTCAACATCTGGTAACCAATCAGAGAATTTTGAGCTAGTAAAAGATAACGGGTCTCATTGGTTAAAGTGCTAAACATTCATTTTTGAATTACATATTAGCTTCAGGCAATAGTACTTATCTTTCTTCTTGTACTTAATATTTAGAACAGACCACAGAATGACAAATTATTTATATAGGGTATCCACATTAAACGAGGCCCAATAGCTAATTTCATAATTTTCGCAATCAGCAGCCTTGTAGAGCAAGAGCTGCGTGTTGTTTGAAGGCTCAGGTAGCCATTGAAATGGTCTAAAATCATCTAAAACAGCGATATTCAAAGCTTCGTAACTCGTTCAATTTTAGTCGCAAAAGATTGGAAACTTTTTTTGTTTAAACATTTGTAAAAACATTTTACCAAATATGACTAATAAGACCGAGGAATTGTATAAAATTTTAGACTTCGTAATTTTTTCAGCAGCACATTTAAGTACTCAAAAAGCGTAAAATACAATTCTTTTCGTCGTTTAGGGCGTTTTTCTAACTAACAAGTATATGCCTGTTTCTAATGGTTTAGAAATCAGCTATTGAGAAACGTTTAGAGTGGATAGAGTGGTTAAAATTATTAGGAATATTTTGAGTGAGAGCAAAAATGAATTTGTGGTGAGTGTAATTCTTATTCTAAAATGCAGAGTTGATTTGTTAACTTCAAGCTGCGCTTTGCTGAGTGTGGCGTCACTTAGGAGGCGTTATCTTATATTTCTGAACATAAAAGGCTCAGTCATTCATTGCGTCGCTCTCACTTGCAGTTATAGCACGCTCCTTTTACGGTAAACTCCACGCTCAGCTAGGTGCGGAGTGAAGGCAGATTTTAATTATGTCTTCTAAATGTTTTTATGTTTCAATAAAATAGTTGTTTTAAATAAATGACTTCATCAATTGGAATCACTGAATGTACCTACGCAACCTTCATTCAACCTGTCTCAATCCTTACAAATTCCTTTTAAAATCATTTTTCTTATTGGTTTTCTGTTTCCAAACAGGTAAGACCCTACACTCAAAGACTACGGAAAGAAGGAAGATAGATCCGCGTAATGAAAAGAAGACTGGCAGTTACGTGAATTTGCAACATGTCCCTGCCAAATATTCAATTGACTGCACAACGTCAGAGCCAAAGAAATCGCCAAAAAAAGTAAGTCGTCTAGAAAATTTAAAATACTTTAGAACCCCGTTAATGCGAAACTGAAGGACAATGGAAATTGAATTGTCTTATCAGAATTTCTGATAATCTGACAGAAAAATCTTTCACTCACTTCATATAGAAAAGTTAATAGGAATTTCGATGAGATTTGTTATATATTTTTAAGGAATATTTAGGATTTGTTTTTGTTGTCATATTCGTTATAACTTAATTTGCTTATAATATCGTTTGCAACGCCTCGCGCTTTAGCAATTCTGTTTTGACATCTAAATTTTTGGTTAAAAATTTTTCTTCTTTTTGTACACTAATAAAAACTTGTTTTTTGAAACTTCTATGCTTTTATTATTATCTACTCTTTATTCTTTTAAAAATTTATAATAATATAATAATTTATAATATTAAAATTGTATATTATAAATATAATGGAATCTTGTCATAATTTTTTTCTCAAATCAACCTTTTTCTCACCAGATGGCACCTCTCATATAATATCAAAATTTAACTGAAATTAATTGAATAACTGGTAATTAATATCTGAAAATTTCAAAACATCGTATGGTCATCGGGTACACACAAGTGTACAAAATTTCAGGACTCTAGAGCATCGATAAAAAGAGTGACATATCGTTTATGTAGAAAGATAAACATGTAAAAAGATAAAATTTTCTTTCATTAAAATTCCTTATAGAATATCTAAAAAACTTTTCTAAAAATCGTCTAAAAGTAAAAGTTTGCAAGTATAAAGTTTGCATAATATAACTTTATGCCACAGGTATTCTAAAACCAGAGTTTTAATAATTAAAAACAAACTTTCGCAAACTTCTATTGTACAAGCATTTGATGACATAAATAACTTTATAAATAATGCATAAAAGACGAGGAATGGATCCAAAACAATGAATTTTTATTTATTGTGAAGTGGGGAATAGAAGAAAGTGGAATTTTTCCTACAAGTTGACAGGGGCAGCTGACGTCGATAAAAGCATTCTTCTGCTGACCAGTGGGGAAAAAATGACGGAATACGAAATGAAACGAGAAAAGTTTTAGAATATTTCCCCTCGCATGCTAGGAAAAGTTCACGACGAAAACTGCCAATCCATATCATTCTGAAACTAATTTTACGAACACTTGACAAATTCTATTTTATGCAAAGTATGCGTCAACTAGGTCCAGATGTGTGAAATTATTTCGGAGCAGGAATATCGTTCAGAGTTTTTTGGAACAGGGTTTATTTTTTTTATTTACTTTTCTTTTGTTTTCATAATGATTTTATAGTTGTCGAAGAAATAATTCATTGAATGTAAAAGATTATTTATTTGCATTTAGAAAGAACATAATAAATGTTGCAAACGATTTAATCTGCTACCATTTATTTTATAAAATAGATGCATCTACAAGATGAAAATAACGACACATTTATAAATAAATGTTCTCAATGTTTTTTTCGAGAAAAGAATTTTTCGTGTGAGTGGCTGCTTTAAATTAATATAATTAGATACGACAATTATTAAGCAATACATTATAAAATTTATTACAATTGTCTTTTTTAAATGAAAGAACGTTCTGTTCATCTTGAATAAATTTTCAGAAACTGAGCGCGTAATGGAAAATTATTTATTCTAACTCCTTAATAAATGAGACTTTTTAGCTCTTTTTTTTTCTAGAACTCTTCTTGGAATCAACTAGTTTGTTTGTAAAAATTTATATATATATGGTCAGGAAATAAACAGTATGTTTGCACTTCTACTATATAGAATATTTTTTCAACAGATTACAAGAAAATAATTACCAGACTACTAAAATTTTGCAACGGAAAATAAATATGTAAATGCAAAAGAATAGGAATTTTGATCTCTAAATAAATAATAATTTTTATTTTCTTTACTTTGCATAATAAGAAAGGTAACAATTGTGTTTGCATTTATATATTACAATTTAAATTTTGATTGTTTTTAAAATATGTTCTGTAGTTCTGATGCTGTTCATTTAGCAATTAGTCATTACTGCAGTATTGAGCTCCAATCTTATTTTGCGCTCAATTTTAATGTGAAAACTCTCAATCTTATCTTGAGAAAAAATACTATTTGTATAATTTATATAACCAAACAAAAATGTGAAGCTGAAATGTAAATATAATACTGAATTCACGATCACCCTCATCATGCTTCATTAAAGGATGCTGTGTATTTTCTTACTTGTAAGGATACTTACGGAACGAATACAGTCATTTAATGAGCATTACTTAACATAGGGTTTATAGTATTGTAGGAATAAAGAATATAATTATATTTGAAGATATCCTTCAAACTGCAAATGTGTTCCATTTACTGTTTTATTTACCAAGTCATAAGAGATAAAATAATTTAAATAATTATTTTTCGTTATCTTCTATTAAACGTTAAAATACAGAGTCTACACACACTACAGTAACACAATGACGCAGCTATACCATCTTGAGATTCAGATAGCAGAAGCAATAACATAATTATGACGCTGTTTAGCAGGTATTAGATATATGAAAAAATCTGTGGAGCTTATTTTTTGGTCATATTGCGTTTCTAATCGTGGGTTACAATAAAGTAGTTCACTTATCATACTTCAGTCAACAACTCATGAACGTTGCGTATGATACAGATTCTAAATTTATCCTCCTACTAGGTTTGCCATCCACTATTCCTTATCTTTTGCAACCCTCCTTTCGCCTCCTAATCTATGGGGCACAAGTAAGTCCAAGTATGCAAGGTTATAACTAAATATTACACCAACTTTGAAGGGTTGTATCTTTTCTAGAAGGCAACTTAAAATTATTATGCATAATCGCTGGCCCAATAGCTATCTAAACCGTTATATGGTTGTATATGAAATTGGAAAAAATGTTTAAAATGATGTAAAGAATTGTATTTTATGTTGTTTGTTACATGTACTGCTTAAAAATTACTAAGTCCTAAATTTTTAATACAGTCCTCCGGTCTTATTAGTCATTTCGTTAAATATTCTTGAGCGCTAAATTTTAAACAAAAAGTGACACTCTTATCGCCAAAACAGAACGAGTTAGAAAGCATTATTATTTTAAGTCAATCAGCGGTCGCTCGGCAAACGCTGTTGATTGGGATCTCCCCTCTAGGCGGCAAGTGAAGTGGTCAAAATAGCAATATCCAACGCTCCATAAATTGGTCAGTTTTATACAGAGAGGTAGCACTTTTATTTAAAAAATTGAGTGGGTCAAAAATGTTAACTGAATATGACTAATAACCGGAAATGTATGAATTCAGACTTAGTAAATTTTCAGCAATACATTTGCTGACTCAAACAACTTATGAATAATTCTTCACGTAATTTAAACATTTTTCCAGTTGAAATATAAGCCTAATTGTAACGGTTTAAAATTATAGCTATTGGGTCACAATAAGAGTGACACCCTGTATAAACATTTATGAGGAGAGTGATCTAAAGTTTTATTTGCTGTGTAATAAAGACAGAGATTTCGATCCATTCTTTTTTTTTTAGTGGGACTACGTTCCTCCCATTGAGGTCAAAGGAAGGGTGATTCACACGTCCAAAGCTACAAAAAAAAAACATTGTATGGGAGTCCTCTATATCTCGATAACTCATATGTTAAAAACATACTAGTGTCTTATTTAGACATAAAGGGTAACAATGCACAAGTTACAAAAAAATTGAAAATCGGAAAAGAGTCACGCGAGTAAAAGTAGTCCTAAGCCTTTAACATCAGCGGCTGTTTGAAGCAGCCTCCCTCATTTTTTACAAGAATAATGTTTATGAAAACTTACAGATATTGCTAATAGGTTGATTGTAACCAATGGATGGACCACAGAAGCCTCTTCATCACTAGCCCTCAAATTGCCTTAACACTTACCTGGTTTTGCCAGGTGCGCCACGTGCATCGAGTTATCGCAATTTAAAACGCAGTCTATAAACTAACAACAAAGTCATTCACAGACGTTTATCGATACAAAAAATTACGAGGATCCATGAACATTTCCAGACATTTTCAACTTCTTCCTTTAGATTCTCGATTGAATGAAAATATGAACGCATTCCCAAATAGAAAGGTAGCCATCCAAAATTAGATAGTTGAAAGTCAAACCAGTTAAGGGGTTGAGTGTAATAATTAGTTATATTAATAACAGGCCGGTGCATGAATACTGGTGCACTAGTACAGAAATCTTACCCTTACTAGTACGCACATATGGCACGTGCATAGCCAAACATTGCATAGCCGAACCCGTATAAATATTATATGAGAACAATTTACATAGCATTTTAATTATAAAAGAAATAT
>BGPR01036055.1:0-11035 GCA_013235015.1 Araneus ventricosus
AGCATCCCTTTTTAAGGGCACTTCTAATAATACATTATAAATTCACACGAAAAACCCCATGTTGTTGTCTACCCTTGCATGACCTCTGTACGTGACTATACTTTAAACTACGACGAAGATTGGTTTGTGTACATGAGTAGCAGTGGTATTTACTTCTGCTTAGTCTTAACTGCTGCCTTAACTCATTACTGTTTAGTATCCCTTTTTAAGGGCAATTCTCGAAATGCATTATGAATTCACAGGAATTATTTCGTCATTATAATTTTACAAAAACATATATTTAAGTATTCTTTTCTTTTATATTCAACAAACTGCCTTCGACGACTAGTTTGTCCGCCAGGAATACAATTTCAATTGATTCTCTTGTGCATAATTTGATATTCATTGTTCTCTTAACCCTTTGCGGACAGGTGACTTTTTATAACACTCAGATCAGGTTGGTACACTCTATGAGCCATCCCGATTTCTCTAACGCTGCGTTTATTTAATCATGCATAACTTTATTTTTTATTGCTTAATAATATTAGTGGTTGAATACATGGATGATACAAACATTTGCGCTCGAATTTGAGTCTCTACATTCTTCGTGAACTGGATTGTCCTCCACATTCGTCTCAGAATCAGTTTGTAAGTCGCTGTACTCAGACAATTTTCCATCGAGATAAAATGCAGCAGATTCGTCCTCAGCTGACATTTTCTGCTACATTCTTCCCAAACAACCGAATATTGTTCTGCAGGAATAATTTCCCGCCGTTTCGTGATAGCCAGCTGGGGTTATGGAGAGCGTTTCATGCACTTTCAAACGCGATCAGACAGAACTGACTGATTCATTGTCAGCCGAAACTATAGGAGCAAGTAGGAGGAATGTTGATACGAGGTGAGAGGGGTGGCGAGCTCTTCACCTTCCATAGTTTTTATTTAGCTCATGGCAAATACGATTGGAGCACTCTATACGACATACCTGCCCGCAAAGGGATAAGGACACTTCTAAAAATCTATACTTATGAAAGGCAATGTTTGTGTGCGCGCGTGCGATGTCCAGACGAATATATCGCACTCACAGCCATGAAATTTGACACATAGGTAGTCGTAAAGATGACTCAATGCACCTCGAAACCGGAATTTTAAAATTCAATCTAGAGAATTTTTTTATTTAATGTTATGTGTTGTTTTGGGTAATTTTTGACACCTTTACGGCTGTAGTATCTTTTCTAATGATCGTTGAAAAACAATCGATGCACCATCGGATAGAACGAACAATTTTCGTTCTAATGAAATTTGTTTTGAGATTCAAACTTAATTTACTGAATTTTGAGAAATTTTTAAAAAATAGTCAGTTTTGCCATAGACATTTTATTTTTGTTTTTAAATTTGCTGCATCCGACGTTCTAATAACACTATTATTTTCCATTTTTTTTCAGCTTATTACTGGAACGGTTATGTCGGATTTAGAACAAGAACGGCTAAAATATCTTTTCCCGTTTTTTTCAATTAATTTTTTCCTGGTCAGTTTGAAAGATATTTTTCCTCTAGAGAGCTTCCTCCCGCGACACTTCTGCGGAACGTTGCGGGAAGTTTCATTGGCTGACGGGGCAGAACGTTCAGTTGAATGTCTTCGATTATTATTTTCGGATTCGATTTTATACTTTGCTTTGCTGTGTAATAATCATTTTCATGTTGCAATTTTTTAATATTGTTTCGGATTAACGTACTCTTTATTGTTCTTCTACAGTTGAAAGTCATTATCGCGAAGAAAGCGAGAAAATCAATAATGTGTATCTTTTGTTTTGTTTACAGAACTTTTTCTTGTCATTGTGGGCATTTTTTCCCCCATTTTATTGAAGTCCTGGTTCCACGGGCAACACATTATATTATGCATTATAAATTCATAGGAATTATTTCTTCAACATAATTTTACATATAAGATCTACTTTTTATTTAAGTCTTTAAAAGTTTAACCATTTTTTTTAAACTGCGAATTAGTTACACCGCTTGTATCAGTATTAAAAATTTACAACTAAATATCTGCTTTTATCAGTATTAAGAAAATTACAATTAAATGTCATTTGCTATTGTTGATATTTTCGGAGACATTGTGAATGGAGTTCCGTTTGGCTAGAATTGTTGACAAAAGTTGAACATTACATGAAACGGAACCATTAAAACGGCAACCATCTTGAAATGGAATCAATGAATAAATATCCTTATAAACATGTCATTTTTAATGACTTCAAGGAACACTCATGGTAAAATCGAAGAAAATCGAGCCACGCGTTTGTTCATGACTTTGTAACAAATCAATTTACAGACTAACAGAAGAAATGACGAAAAGTCGAGTTAAAACAGGAACTCTCTTCGCTGGATTAATTGAATATGTCGATAATTTTCTTGTACTCCACTTATGCTATTAACAAGCACATTTTGATACATGGTGTTGGGCCTTTTATTTTACTACTTATATTTTATTTCCAACATTCATAACCAAATTCGTCTCAATGTCACAGTTTCATAAAAAAAAAATTCATAAGATACAAATATCTGAATATTTCAAGGACTGATTTTGCTGATTTTATTCTTTTGATCTTATTATGATACATGATTTGACAAGTAAAACCGCTATGCTGTAATCCTGATTAACATAAAAAAGACTCTAATTTAACCAAAGGCAATGATTTCTTGTCATAGTAATGCCATGAAAGACAAACATTTCGAAATGAAGTCGGTTTTATTCCATTTGTATGAAATATTTCTTAGTAATTTGTCTTGCAATCTTCAATTTAAAATAGCTTACTCATAAAAAAGTATTAAAATTACTTATAAGTAATTTAGTTTTTAACGGCTTATTTAGTTCTAACATTGCTTTTGATGTTTCTCGCTGTTATAAGGGAAACTAGGAATATTTTACCCTAGTTTTAATTTTCCTTATACTTCTCGAATATTTTGATTGTTAGTATCATAAAAAGATTTGTTTTTTATAATGATAAATATACTTAAAATATAATAATGCTAAATCGATATATCGTAATGTAATAATGCTAAATCGATATATCATAATGTAATAATGCTAAATCGATATATCATAATATATTAATGCTTAATGGAACTATCGTAATATAATAATTCTAAATCGACGCGTCATTTAATTATAAAATAAATGCATTTCTGGAAATCACCTAGGGGCAATTCTTTTGATAATTTATACTTTCGCGAAATTCAAATATTAGGTTCAAACTACCTAATTGAAAACATCATCATCTTAACATCAAATTATCTTAAACAACAACATCATAATTATCAAAAATTATAAATATAACTAATATTTAAAATTAAATAATATGTAAATTATAAAGTGCAACTGTTATTAATAAAAATTTAGTTTTAAGTTAAATTAATTCAAACCTAAGAAAACAATTAAAATACTGAATTAATTAAATGATAAAAATTATAGTAATGGAACTGGTAACATAGTAACGTCTCTAGCACATTGAAGCCGGTTTTGGAAAACCAAAATAAAGCTAAATCGATATATCATAATGTAATAATGCTAAATCGATATATCATAATGTAATAATGCTAAATCGATATATCATAATATATTAATGCTTAATGGATCTATCGTAATATAATAATTCGAAATCGATGCGTCATTTAATTATAAAATAAATGCATTTCTGGAAATCACCTAGGGGCAATTCTTTCGATAATTTCTACGTTCGCGAAATTCAAATATTAGGTTCAAACTACCTAATTCAAAAAATCTTAATTATCAAAAATTATAAATAAAACTGATATTTAAAATTAAATAATATCTAAACTATAAAGTGCAACTGTTATTAATAAAAACCTAGTTTTAAGTTAAATTAATTCAAACCTGAAAAAACAATTAAAATACTGAATTGATTAAATGATAAAAATTATAGTAATGGAACTGGTAACATAGTAGCGTCTCTAGCGCACACACAAAATTGTAAAAAATAAAGTTTGAGTTTTTTAAAAAAAACTCATTTCAGTATAATGAGAAAAGTGTACTTTACTTGTATTAAAAGTTTCAAGCATGTATCTATAACAGATTTTGAGAAAAGGTACATCGAAATAACAGGGTCAGTGTGTGTGTGAGGGGGGGTTAACGGACTTAGGGTTCCAACTCCCCTTCAGTCGGCTACGACATCGAAGCTGCAGTAGCTTTTTGGTAGGGTCAAGTATATCTACTCTGACTTTTTCTAAATAATCTAAAGAGTAAACACTTAGAATTAAGATATTTCCCAACTTCGTGCATCAAATTATAGCTTCAAGTATGCGTAAAACTCAGAAATATTTTAATTCTTCATATCCTCAATAGTAAACTTCCTATCTTCAGAGGAATTAAAAAGAGAAAATTTACTATTGGGCTCCCAAAACGCATTTACCTGCGCACCATTACCATGGCTTTTCAGACTGGAATGGAAATCCTCCCCAATAGGCCATATGACCAATGGTCAAATAGGGATGGCACACACAAATTACCAATTGTCTTACAATCTGAGAAAATCAAGTAGGGTCATGTATCCCTAGTTTCCCCTATTTGACGAAAAGTTTTGAATTTTGTAAGTTTGTTTCCAAAACAATTTTATAAAAGGGGACTAACTATAATAACCGAGGCTGAATTTCTTCTGTGAACAAATTACCTATGTAGATCGAATGTCAATTTACAATTATTTCAACAGGTAAAATATTTTGATATTGACTTGGATTGATTGGATTTTTTTTGGAATTTGAATTTTTGTGCAAGGCGTTATATTTTAATTAGTTTAGTTATAATAACGCTTCGTTTTGAAGCAACACTAGGGCTATTTTGGAGCTGTCCTTCATAATTTTGAGCCTCAGTCAGATGAGGAGGACGGCACATATACAGGAAATCCCGAACTAAGCTTACACGCCAAATCCTATATTTCATTTAGATATTTATTATTATTATTATTAAAAGAAAAGCACATTACAGCAATGACTCCTTCTAAAGAGTGCAATGAACAACAAACACTTAAAGAACAGAAGCCACAATGACTGAATCATAAAGATATTAAAAAACGCATTAGAAAAAAAAGGTGAATACAGAGAATATAAAAGTTGAAAACACAAAACCATAAAAATTTTGCAAAAGCTTAAATAATTTAAAACGAAAACACGCAATCACAAAAGCATTAACAGGCACAATAGGATTCTAAAATTCGTATACTGTCATATTGATATCATAAAGACACATGAATTTTTTTAAAAAATTTAAAACATAAAATCAAAAGACTAATTCAAAAAACAAGGATTAAAGGGTCAAATATGCACAAGCACGAAATCTTTAAAAACACATTAGGAGTTTAAAAGTTTGAAGAAGCAAATGCGCACGAGAGATAAAAATCAATTGCGGAGTACAAAAATTGAACACAGACCAATGAAAAAACACCAAAAAATTGGTTGAATACGTATGAACACGGAAAATTAAAACGCATAAAAATCTTAAAAATTAAATTAATTCAAGCGTAAAAAAGCAATATAAAACACATCATGTATTTAAAACTTTTAAATAATTCGATTTAAAAACACCAGGAGACATATGAAAAATGTCAAGTTCATCAGAGAACTTGTTAAAATTCTATAAAATTTGTACAAAGAGAACTTGTTTACGTAGTTAAATCTTGAATATGTTGTTGTTGATGGTGATCTCCGAAGATCAGCAGAGCTATATCAGGTCCATCAGCCTGTGCACGCCAAAGAAATCCAAAGTCAATAGAGGATTAGAAACAAGATCCTGTTTAGAAAGCCCTAGGCATGCAAGAATATGATCATGATCAAGAAGAATATGAATATGATCATGATTAAGAAGAATGTGAATATGATCATGATCAAGAAGAATATGAATATGATCATGATCAAGAAGAATATAAATATGATCAAGATCATATCTTGAATATACCTTTTGAAGTTAACTTTTGTTTCTTAAAGATCTGACAGGCACAGCGAAATCTATGGAGCTCAGTATATCACTGCAATCAATCGAACCATTAATGACTTTATAAAAGAAGAGGACCCCAAAAAGATCACGTCTGGAGCATAAACTATGTATATAAAAGATATCAAGTAGACGTGAAGAAGATACATCTTGCAAGTAAAATCCATTTTTCTTTTAAAGTAAATATCACAAGAAGTTAGTTTGAATTCGCTCGATAATTTCAATTTTATTTCTGCAATTAGGATCCCAGATAATAACAGCAACATTATATTTATCTGTTCATAAAGGTTCGTTGTGTATTCCGCCAACCAACAGACGCCTCGAGGAAACGGTTGTCGGTGATTGTCCTAAGATGCGGAAATTCAAAGCTTCATAACTTGGTAAATTTTAACCTAATCGAACCTAAAATCGAGCCTATCTTTCGATCCGGTTATTTCCACCCGGTTATTGGGTTTAAGAAAATAACTGGTTATAACCGAGCCAAAAAAAAAACCCCGAAAAAACCCGGTTAACCGAAATTTAAAAAAAAACGGTTTTCGGTTAAAACCGGTAGGTTTTTACCATCCCTAATAAGGAGAAGCAGCTAACACTCCAGAAGTTGCTGAATCATTGTGGAAAAGAAAAAAATTATTATTCGAACATCAACATTTTTAATTAGGATGAGACAGTTTTATTCAAAAAGACAGTTCAACCAGTCACTAACTATTTTCTTACTAGTCATTCATCATTTCGTAGTGAAGTTGATATGATGATAATGATTGTTTCGGTGTCTCAAGGAAGAATTAAAGCGCATTATTGCAGAAAAATCTCTCGCTAGCTTAACGAATGGGAAAATGACGACTCGTTTTTACTATCTCCTATGCAGAGTATACAAAAAGAAAGTATTGTAATCGTTAAAACATTCGACTTGAGATCGAGATGAATCTCCATGTTTTAGAACTCCCTGAGACCAGAAAACAGAGTTTTTGTAATTATGTCTAGCTGTCTGTGAACGCGATAACACAAAAACGATTTGAGCTAAACGAACGAACTTTTGGTACGCAGTGTTCACACCAAATTTGTAGATTTTCGTCAAATTTTGGACAAAATCCGTTAATGGGAGGTATGTCTGTTTCTATTCGTCTTCATAACTCGAGAATATAAATAGCTAGATGTATTACATTTGGCACATAGTTTCGTCATATAAATTGCAGATCTATTTCGAATTTTGGACCAAATCTTTCAATTGGTTGACGGTCTGTCGGCCTGTGTATTTGAGATTATGCGAAGGCGATAACTCAAAAACGCGATGAATTAGATAAACGAAATTTAGTATGTGGTCTTGGGACAAAAATTATATGTTTGTAGGTTTTTATGGTGCAAGAGCCAAACCTGACCATACTGAGCCGAACACTCGACAAAAATCATAGATTTTATAGCATCAGACTAAATAAATAGCCGTTGTAATATCGAAAATACATTTATTTTGATATATACAAAATCAAGTTGTTTACTCATACAAGAAAATTTGAAGAACTAACTTATTAAAACTTGAAATATTAAAGCAATTACAATCAATCACATTACGTGCAGTCTGTGACTCGAGAAACAGAACATCTGAAAATAATGAATGAAACCGTCTTATCTAAGTATCTATACAGGGTGTCACAAAAAAGTGGAACAAGAGTCTATTTAATTAAATATTGACCCTAGACATATACTTCCAATTTCAAAATTTCATCGAATAAAGTAAGAATTTGTATGAATATACTTTGGTATCGAAATAGATTGATCATAAAATGTTACAAAAATTAAATTTTTATGCGGTCACAGTAGAACAAAAATATCAATTAGTAAAATGTATTTCCCACATTCAATTAATCACATACAAAGTTGCATGCTTCCATCTGCAAAACTTGGAGAGATATAAGAAGACAAAAATTATTGACTTAGACCACTTTCCCATACCTCTCATTGCTGCTTGATACAGTCTTTCGATGTACATTTTACGGATAATATACATATTTAAAAAAATTATTTAAAGGGAGGAATCAGGAAATAACAATGCATTTGCTAAATCTTGCTAAATCTAAAAAATAGTCAAATAATACATTAATAGAAGTATTTATAAAAATAGTTCGTCTTGTGAACCTTCAAAAATATTCACGGCGACATATCAGCAGTGATGTTTATCTTTCCAGAAACAAGCAGTGTTATAACAATATTACTCAAATACAATTGAAATAGAATTTTTCAAAAATAGCTTTACTTTCAGATAGCCCAAATAGTAGATATAATTATCTCAATTGTATTTTAGAAATTTACAGTCCTTTTTTTCGGTGACAGATTTTAACAACAGAAATCGAATATGTAGTAACCAGCAAAGTTCCCGTGGAGGCAACATGAAAGTGAACCTGAAACCTAAAATCAGCCAATGAAAAAAAAAAGAATCAAGAACGTGCGAACACGAACCATGGGTGATATTGAAAGGGAAAAAAAGAACAACATTAGTTGACCTAGAGTAAAACAGGAGCATAAGAAATTCTAGTTCTGTCTAAGTTCTAAGATGGAAAGAATAGCTATTGGCCTTAGCTCATTATGTCACTTAGTTGTACGCAATGAGCGAATTTTAGCGCTTTCCAAAACTATTTGCAACCCTATCTTGTGCCTGTCTTACTATGTCATTCATTTTCGGTCTTCTTTTCTCATTTTATCTTTTTTCGTTGATAATTGAGCTCTAAGAGTGGAGACGTAATCAAATAAAAATAAAAACGAATTTTCAAAATAATTTTAGTGAGTTCTGCAACTCTGCAGACCTAAAGGACGAGACGTCATATGCTTTTAGGGAAAGCTCAATATTACGCACAACGCTTAGAGCAAATAATTCAGTATTCTTGCTCAATATTAGGCAATTTTCCTGTTATACCTTAAATTTTCAAGTTGTCCTTCCATTCTTTATCAAGTGTATAGTTCCAACTATCTGTAAATGAAACTGAGTAACAGTATGCGTGATTGCCAAATTTTTTTCAATCCATGATGACTGGAGGATGTACTACATTGCAAATATTTGTCAATTCAATGTTCAATGTTTTTTTATGTTGAATAAATTTGCACTTCTGCAATAAACATCTCCATATAAGTATTATGTGAGCAGCACCTTAAAATTTAAAAATTAACATATCTCGGTAAGTTTTGCAGGTAGAATTGTGAAACTTAGTTTATACATATATGAGCTTAAGAGGAACATTTCACTCATTGACACTTCTGCTCTACGGGAAACGCATCAAAATTTTATTGTCTAAACTTTTTATATTCAGCTTCCACAGAACCCAAAGTGTTTTCACACAAATTCCTACTTTATTTGATGAAACATTGTAATTGGAAGTATATGTCTAGGTGCTATATTTAAGGAAATAAATGCTTGTTCCACTTTTTGGGACACCCTCTATATAAAACTCTAAAGTACGGGGCAGAAAAAAGAAGTTGGTTTCTCTTTTGCCGACTTCAATGATCGATTTGTTTACAAAATAAAACCGGTAGCCTCCTCCATGTTAAGCTGAACTTCATAGGCATAGCCTGCTGCTATAGTCTTTCGGTATAAACAATTTATTCTCGAAAAAATTGAGTTTAAGATGTAGAGATCACGATATTTCTTAATGGAACTTTGGATGAAATTATTCAAAAGAGATTAGTTAGAAATGAAACAGATGGACTTAGGCGAGCTAGAGAATTTTCAGATTGTCGACAAAATTTCAAATCAGTAAGTTAAAATCGTATTAATTCACAAATTGAGGTGAACATCATGGAACTTTCTTTTGTGAATATTGTGCATTGGGTACCTTTCCGTTATAAACACATCACTTGCCGCCTTTATTGTCTTGGCGAATTTTCTTGGAGCACTGAATCGGCAGCTTGGCTCAATGTCTTTGCAGACGATAACTGACGCTTGCTAGATTTTGGGCGAGCTGAAACGTCAGGAGCTTGAAAGCGCCAGTTTGGCCAAAAATGCATAATGTGCGCATAACGGCTCGTAGATGCTTTGCGTTGGATCTTGAAAGCGCCAGTTTGGCCAAAAATGCATAGTGTGCGCATAACGTCTCGCAGATGCTCTGCGTTGGATCAACTAGTTTGAAATATAAGACTGAAAACAATTTCGTTACAATCTGTATCAAATGTTTGATCCAATCAGTCAAAAGAAAGGGTCAAAAATTCATACTTCGATTTCTTTTTTCTTCTTCTTCTTTCTAATCCTTCTGATCTGAATCAGATCATATCCATGAGGTCCCTCGTCCTTATCACCTCCAACACGAAATCCGGTCGCTTAAACAGGTCATCATACACCAAGGCAACACAGTCAAGTAGATGTTGCGGAGTGGCCTCAATCATGTTGCACTTTGTGCAGATATTGAACTTCTTATTACCACGAGAGAATCTGAGGGTTTTTAAGTGACCGGAAATTAAGCGAGCCAAAGCCTGTTTGGTCTTTCCTATCCCCCTTAAAATGTATAGTAGCACTGGGGCCTTCACTACGTTATCATGAATGAGCTGGTGGATGCCTCCAAGAAATGCTAACAAAGTCCTTTCTTCTTGAGTATAACTGAAGGTAGGTCAAGGGTTCTACATAGGCCTGAGGCATGGTAGTACCTTCTTTAGCAAGACTATCAGCAATATCGTTATATTTTAAATTTACATGTGATGGTATCCATTGTAGATGAAGAACACAAGAATTGCACAGGGTCTTGAGTTTGTTAAAGATATTCATTCCCCTCCGGTCACTAACATCTCTCCAATTATCAAGATATTGGACACTTCGGCTGTCCGAGAGAATCCATATCTCACCGAATAATTGATGTTCCAGAACAAAGTCTAAAGCCATATCAATGGAGATCATTTCGGAGCGGAAAACTGAGCAGTAGTCAGCATTTCTTCGTTCAAGAGAAGCTCCCCCCGACCGTGTTTAAACCCCACTACCTGTTTGTCCAATTTCATTCTTGCTGCCATCAGTGTAGATAAGATGATAAATGAATCCATCCATTATTTTTTCCTTTTAAGGTTAACTAGCCACCTTCAGCGACC
>BGPR01036056.1:160-15693 GCA_013235015.1 Araneus ventricosus
GATTTCGAATTTATCTTTTAAATGCCTTGTAGGATCTTTCCTAACTCCTGAACTGTAATCCGATGCCGTTCGTGCATTGATATAGCGCAATTTTAAACTTAAAAAATAAAACAAAAAGAATCAGTGATGTTAAAATTCAATACATAATTTACGTGAAACACATTAACAGTTTGGTAGCCCTTTCAGTTCTCAACTGAATTAAATGACAACGCATTACCAAAATAGAATGTTTCATTTAATTATATAATTGATAAAACAAGTAAATTAAGGGGCTAACAATATTTTTTTGGCTGAAATTGATTTAGTAACCTGATTGCAAAATTATAGTTTATGCATGATGCATATGATTTTGAATAATGTTCAGAAATATCAGATTCCACTATTTCAAAAAAATTTTAATGATAATAAATTAAAACGTAACTGACTTTCTGTCTCTCCAATAAGAATATTATGCTTATCTGAAACATTTTGAAATTCGCCCAGTTTCTTTTCTCAAACTGTCAGCTTACATTTTACAAAATGTTGCTTTGTAATAAAAGAATTTACAACGTATGAATATTGGTCATTTGAAAAGATCGCAATTTTTCTAGAGTTAACGTCAATACGCGAATGTTTGAAAGACCGACAGTTTTCATACGGAATAATCCAGTATATATTGCTTGAACAGACTTCCCTTTGAATCAATAGCATTTATTTTCAAGAGGAAATTTACACATTAAAGGACATCATTAAAAATAAACATTTGGTTTGGAATGAAAAATATTAATAGAAGATCTACCACTATTTTAGTTCAATATTTTTTATATAAAATTTCTAGCAGTCTTAAAAATATTTTACAACGTATTTAGACATCTTTATTTCTTTAATTTATAGCTTGGACTTTTATGACCGGGCTGGTAAATGAAAGTCAGAGCTGATGTTGATGATGATGATTTGGAGGGACCTGGAGAAAAAGTGGTTCATTTCCTTAATGTTTTGAGATTTTTTCGCCATCTGTTAACTCAAGAATAGTAGTTTAATTACATCTATTTATAAGCGGATCGATAGCTTCGGAATATGCAGGAACATGTAAGTCATCATCCTGATACAGCCTTCGAATGTTTTTGATTTTTAAGCTGTTTTCGAGGTCGTTAACGTAGTCTGCTCTTTTTCAGAAAACGGAACATTTAGGCGTCCCGAAACTATGATTGGTTTCAAAGGAATTGGCCACATATAAAAGGAACATATAGTTGCATTAAATACGCCGCGATTTAAACACTGTGTTTGATAAGCGATTCTAGCTCCACTCCACAAAAAGCAAAACAAATTACATGCAATAAGCTCATGATTTAGAGAAAAAATCATAATGAATCCAAAATTCTATGACTTTTAGAGACATCATAATGTTTTAATTCAGAAAACCCTTTTGAAAGTTTGAAGGTCGAACAGAATATTCAAGATTCATGAGAATTAGGAACATCAAAGTGTAATACCTGTTATAAAATTTTCATTAACTGTAGTATTTTAAATAAATGAAAATATAGAAAACGATATTATGTTTTATTATTTAAATGTATCGAATAAGTTAAATTTTTTCTAGTATTTTTTATTAAAAAATTATGTCTGTAGAGAACTTCTAATTGTTTTATTGAGCCGTATTTATTAGAAATACTTCCGCTTTTAAATTTAAAAGCGACGTAATTAAGTAATAAAAATTTAATACGACCAGGCGAATCTTAAAGGATAAGAGTACTTAGTGTGAGCTAGCGCCTCAAAATGAGGTTTAAATTTTTAAATTCCGATGGAATAATTCCATGTAATTCCCAATGCAAAATCTGTTTCTAACCAGATAAGTCATTAGATGCGAAATGCGATTGATGTGATTAGGGGGTTTGAAATGTACATAAAGTAGTTGGGTACTGCTCACATACTTGCCGAACGTACTGAAGTAAGAAATTGCGGTTTCCATTCTGTCCAGAGTCATAGGGAAATGCTAAATACGTCAGCTAATTACTTTTTGGCACATCCGGAGGTCTGTGGTCGGTACCCAACTGTTAGCAATGTACTTCAAGCTGCATAAAATTTCTCCGGCATTCGGCCGCTCATGAGTTGTCCGGTTAAAATCGGGGTTGTGCACCGCGCCTGAAAGGTTGTTAAAACTTGGTTTAGACAGTGTTATAGATAAACACATATTTACATTCAAAGGTTTGAAAAAGATTTAGAATCATTATAAAGAAAATATTTTCTCAGGAAAATGTCGTTTCAATGGCTTGGTTGAAGACTGCTCTTTCCTTTTTAATCAATATCGATATATCGATGCTGTATCTTTTCATTTTTATATCGATTACATATAAATTGCCTTCTCTAGAAGCTACTACGCAACCCCAAACCAGATTCGAACCACCCCTTCTTAACAGTTCTTGTCGTATTTATTGGATATAGCTTTGCTTCTTTTCCATAATTTTTTTATGTTCCTCTGAACCATAGATATTTAATTACTCTCGTCCGGAAGAATCACATAATTCCAAAAGGTGGGTCTTTTTCATGCTTTTTTGCAAATTCAAGTCTCTTCTTGCGATTAACCTTCATTATCTACGGTTTCCTCCGCAAACACTAATGGCTAAAAGTATTGAAAGATTGGTTAAATGCAAATCATTTGGAGGTTATTTGAATACAATTCTTCACTATCAGTTGTAAAGAATCATGGGACGCACAATCGTTGGAACTCACATTTTACAGTGAAGATTTTGTCGAAGGACATTAAGGGACCAGTCTACAAATTGATGAAGAAGAAAATGATTTGGGATCATCCCGCTTCCCAGGAAGCTGAAAATGTTTTGAAACGTTCATCAATCATTTTGCTTCTTATGCGCATGGCTTGCATGTATTTTCATTAAAAAATTTTAATATTCAGCCAGATATAAATTTCTTTTTCTTAAAACATCCTAAATTTTTCGCATGTTTTTTGCTTATAACATGAACAGTTTTAGTACAAATTTTGGGAAACTCGCAGAATACTCTACAAAATGTTGGAGAAAATTGTATTAAAATTTGAAGTTCATACCTTAAATATTTGAGGAAATAACAGTATTTGTTGTAAATACTTTTTAATTAAACATGTGAGAATTATAAAATAAATATTCTTTCATAGCGTCGAAGCCAAGTATTTTTGACGGCTTATATAAAAAAATTCCATTTCAATACTATTTAGATTTTCGAAGTTGTAGGCCTCTCAACCACTAAATGACAAAAAAATATGAAGTGTTTTCTTCAAATCAATAAAGTTTAGACATGGATTTTTCTGTATTATTCGTCGAATTGCAATTATAATTATGTATTTAATTTATAAGTTTATATGGGTACTCTGGATATTCAAGTATCATAAAATTCAATATTACTGTTCGAAGATTCAAGTTTAAAAATATTGATTTTTTGCAAACTCTCATATTTTTTCTCTTAGAGAACAACAGGAATTCTGCTGGTTACAATGCCAAAATCCTTCTAAATCTTAATGGTATTCAACTGGAATTTTTATATAAGCTGTATTAGATGTCTAGCTACGACGGTTTGAAAGAAAATTAACTCTACGTTTCGGTCAAGCGCAGTTAAAAAGTATGTACTACTTGCGCTCATATTTCTTCAAATATTCAAAGTATTCACTTCAAGTTTTTTCTAAAATTCTCTAACTTATTTTCGAGTATTATGTAAGTTTTGCAAAAATTAACGTAAAACTCTGTGCTTTATAAGCAAGAAACATGCGTATATTTTGAGATATTCTAAAGAAACCTTTATATCTTTCCAAATATACATCATATTTTTATGAAAATAGGTGTAAAAATTGTGCATAATAAAAAATGATTGATGACAATTTCGAAACATTTTCAGCTTCCTTTGAATCGGGATGAGCCCGAATAATTTTCGTCGTCATCAATTTGTATGGCTTTGTTCTTCTGTACGACTTTATGTGTACACAGTGGAGATTCATGTTCTCTTATAGATTTTGGTTCTATGCCAGTCATTCCAAATCTGTGGTATGTGTACCCCTGGGGTACGCGAAGGTAATGTTGGTAATGACGGAAACACAAAAGGGATTAAAATAAAAATTAAAATGTTATTTTTTCCCTCAACTTCGTGTCAAAATCAAATTTTTGCTATTCGAAAGCCTATCGTGTGGCAGTGAAGGAAGAGTATCAAGCACACAGTGCCGAGGCAATAAAATAATTAATACAACTTATGAACAGAGAACTTATGGAAAGAATATACTCGTCTTATGCGTGTTTATTAAGATAAAATATCGTAGTAATCTTGACACGGCAACAGACATGAGAAAATATTTGTCTTCATTTGAACATAATTTTATAAAATTCATCGCCATGAAACAAGTTTAAAGATCTTATTGAAATTGTCTTCCACTTGAATAGCTGATTATCGCATTCAGTAATTGTAAGATTACATCGTGAATTAATACGAAACTTTTTTAATTCTCTTTTCTTCTGTTAAGACGCGTAATTAATACTATTATGAAAATGGAATAAAATCTTAAATGAAAAATAAATCACGGAAATGCTCGTTCGGGCACTGCGAAAGGGGACTTCCCTGATTTGTCAGAACTCCGCACGGGCAGGTCGTTTTTCGAAGTCAATCCATTGATTTTACCGGATTTTTCACTTTCTTTACTTTGCATTGTTCCTAGTAAATATAGCAGTCTAATTCATGATGGGTAGAAGAAAAAGTGTAAACCCGTTTATAGGTACTTTTTTCTTTTGCAATTATGAATTATCAAAAATCCATACTTGTAACTGTTTTGAATTTCTAAAATCAATTTGAATACAAAATTGCTTACAAAAAATGTGCTTATTTTTGGACACAGTATGCCAGAAAAAAGAAGGTTAAGTTAATTCGAGTGGTTAATTTTATATCTTAACATTGTAAAAAACTTCAAATAATTAGGAAGGGGGGTCGAAAGTAGGGAGGATTGAAAAATAAAAGACTAATAAAACGGTTACGAGAGGAAGCAAACGTTGGAAATCGTTGATCTTTGTAATCGAACCGCGGAATCAGCTTCGACTTTTCGCTGCCTACGGCTTAATCTTAAACGTTTCGGTATATAACAATAGTCAAACTGGTCAATACATTCTATATCAAAAATTATTCATAAAAACTGGATAGAACGTCCTGTAGAAGAGCTTAACAACATTTAATTACGCTGTTGCGTTTACGCGCATGCATTTATCAACGCTTGGCTCTTCTAATTGAGCGTATGCATTTGCGATCGGAACAGTTCGTGAACAGCTCGCAGCGTGTCCTAGGAAATTTTCAGATCTCTATACAGTAGAAGCCCGGGAATCCGAAATTTCTGATAAACTTTTTTTAATTTTCAGAAGATTTTTTATTAAAAAATGTAGTAAAAATAAGAACTACGAATCAGAAACAAAGATGGAATTTTTCCTAACTTAAAAGAAACATTCGAATTGGTCTTTCAGAATGAATGCAGCACCTTACTTAGTAGAAACAAACTCGGATATCTTCTTTGTACCCTCAACTTGTTTGAACACGTTCCCTCAACTTGTTACAACTTGTACTGTACAAATCGTCGCGTGCTGTTCCCGTATGTCTTCACAGGGTACGCAGAGTCAATACTATGCTGCTTTTGGTATATCAAGAGTATTTGGCAAATTTCCCGGATAATCCGTATGTCCCGGAATCCGAACGAAGGTCCGTCCCAATTAGTTCTTATTCCAGGTGTTTTATACATAGAAAAGCATTTGGGTGCATCAATCGTCCCTTGCCATAGTCAGTGATATTTGAAAGCGCGTGAAGAACTTTGACTAGAGGGTTAATCTTCAGTTTCTTTCAGAAATTAGAATGATAGCGGCGATGCACCTAATTTAGAGTTTATTGAACCTACGCTTGGATTAATTGAATAGGTAGATTCTATCTATAGATACCCTACAACATTAGGTGGATTAAAAAACAAAACTTTTAAAGGAAGATTATGGAGATATTCATTTCTATTTTACATTAAAGGACTAATTATAAAGAAAATATTAGACAGTTAACATCTTCCACTCTGAGTGAGCCACTCTCTGATATTTTGTTCGAAGAATTCGAAGCACGTTATAATTCGGGCCCAATGTTCAGGGCATTATCAGTATTTTCAGTAATAATGGTAATTTTCAGTGTACTAACACTATTAATGCAAGATATTTTACGATATATCCACGATGTCTTTTCGATATTCTGATTTCAGCACAACGTCGTTAAGACACCGTATGAATTTCGTAGAGCATCATGTGCTAAGAGGGAAATTTGGAATGGGCAGGGCATCCAATGGTTGAAATGTTTATAACGTGTAAAGCACATAAAAAAATCCATTATTTTTTTACGGAAAAAGATTCCTGAAAGGGATTTCTAAAATAGTTTGAATGAAGAGAACTATTACGTTCTCGGGTAAAAACACATAAACAATTTCTGGTCGTTGAAAGAAATGTAAAACAAGGAACAATTGGTCCGCTCCCTTGTTTGACCCTCTGCAAAGACTTTTTAAGAAACATTCCTGTCGGAAAGCGAAAGTAGATTTCTTTTGTCTGGGGATATCAGGAAAAAACACTTCATACTCTAATTTCAAAAGAGTTGGAGCTAAAAGGATGTTATAAAGTTGAAGAGCATCCAACCGAAAAGGGCTTTTCAACAAGGTGTCACATGCATAAGTTAAAAGGCAGTATAGCCTGGGGGATAGAGCGAAATCGCTTTTCAGCCTTCAACTTCTAATTAACTGTAGCTATAAAAATAACTTTCAGTACTGAAGTTGTTCACAGTCATAAAGCGATAATTAGTCTTTTTTATTTTTCTTCCTATTCTCGATCAGAAGGAAAGGAATATTTCAATCCTCCACTTTCTCCACCTATTTGAGCTCCATCGCCAATCTACGAACTCGGTCGAAGTTATCACCCTCCGACAAGATATCCCTCGTCGGTTCATATACGATAAAAAGTCATTCTTCGTCAAGATATTCCTTCAGATCATCACCAAGATAGGTGGTGATCTTCAGGAATTTTCCATAAGTCTTGACATGGGATTATTGCAATAGATAGCATTCCTATAAGGATTTAATGGAATGGGAGAATCAATAAAAGAAATCCTCAGGAGATGCTTTTTACCTCCTCTTCTACTTTGGGGCACCGCTAACTAGTGGATGAGTAGTCGCAGGATAAGTTAACTGGTTCTCGCTTTGTTGGTGGGAATAGTAATTGTGTGGGTTAAATTCCCTCCACCGATGATGGAACGCCCCTCTTTCGGGAAGGGACGGGCCTTGACCGGTGATGGACATTAGGACTCCGACCTCAGTATCCGATCTGTCGTACCGGCCATTCATCAATTGACCCCTAATATCAAGACAGGGTGGGAGTCACTCGGTTTCCGGACACGTTGTGTAAAAGATAAAGTATTGGAATCATCTTTTCAAAGTTCGAATTTTAGTTTTAAGTGAATCTCCGCTTTTTAAACTACACTGACTTCGAAAAGAACAATTCTCGGTACTATGACTGTCTGCCTGTGGGCACAAAAGCTCAACAAAAGAGAGAGCTAGACGTAAGTAATTTTATGCTTGATCTTTACACCAAGATGGTAGATTTGCATTAAATTTTCAATCAAATCCTTCAACGGGTAGACTCTCTACTCGTGTATATGTGAACATTATAACACAGAAATGAAACAAACTGGATGGACAGAATTTTGCATACGATTTTGTCTTTGGAATCTATTATCAAAATTCGCACTAAACGCGCCAACTGGTTAAATGTATGTTGGTTTACCTATTCTTGCATATAACAACATTCTTTAGGAGAGGTGAAAGTAAACATCTTAAATAAAGAGGTTGTAGTTGATATAACTTTTATTTATTCCTTTTAAAGGTGATAATGCAGGTCATTTCAAATAGATAACGTAATCATGGTTTAAACAACATCAGGTGACCAGAAATGAAGAATTAAAGCGCAAAAAAGCAAAAAAGGCGCGCCTTACTTAACGACATATATGGTTAGAGAAAGAGGTCGTTAGCAATACGCAGGGAGCTTAAATACTTGGGAGAAGGGGACTCCCCGAAAAAATTCGTGACTTTGAAAGTTAAACTAGAAGTGTGGTTCGCTAAGACTGAAGTAGAAGTAATTAAAAATGAAGTGGCGTTAAAAAGATTTAATTTAAAGAAAGTTGAAAACTTAAATAATTACATGAAATGTGAACAAGATATCCAAAAATGGCAATAAGCTAGATAGATGAAATTTGAGTCATTGGTCTTGACACCATACTCTTAGATATGGATCAAATGTCTGCCCTAATCGGCCAAAAAGAAGTTGTCAAAAACGTATACTCGGTTATCTTCACTGTACGATACCGATGAGCAGTGGGTTAAAAAGTGACATAAACGTAGCAATGTTTTGACTCCAAGGCATCCCCTAATATTTGCGCCTCGGGCTTCTATTTCTGCTTGACAACAGGTCGCTACTGCACTGTTTGTGAAAGCGGGATAAAAGCAGGTAGCTAGACTCGAAAGCCTGTTCGAGCTAAGCTATTCGACATAGAGATTGTCAAATTTTTTTAAAAATATTCATTATTTAACGGAGTACGACATATCATTCCTGAAAAACCATAATTTCATAGCTTTTTTCATCAATGAGTTTTTAATATAAAAGGTCATGCCACCCAATTTTTCCACACTGGTCGGGAAAAACCGGATACACGTGTTAACTTTAAGGGAAATTAGGAAAACTCGATTTTTAATGGAAGAGTAGAAGACACTTTTATTTTATGCAACAATTTAAGAATATTAGTTACAAAATTCACAAGTAACGCAGTTGTGTTCTTCCTCCACGCCACTGCAGATTTCGAGGGTCATTCTAAGAATTAGAAAATACAGCATTAAAAGATAAATAATCAACGTCTGATGTGTTCTTATTTTCTTCAGCAAAAGAATAATCAATTCTGTCTTACCCGGTCTTGCGCCACTTAGAGTTCCCGGTTTTACTCCGAGTGCAGATGTTTTATAAAAAGAAATATATCCGCACATTTATTGGGGTAAATCCTTATTGTTTGTTAGGGTATAAATCTTTAGCAAACGTATAATTAGCTGGACTAAATATAGTTTTTAAAACTTTAATGCGTAATAAGTAAAGATAATTTAAAAATAAACGAACATTACAGAGTTGATGTCTTGAAACAAATAAATTTTCAAAGCCACAGTGAATTCATCAGTAACAACACGCCACTATGACCATTCTTTCTTCTTTACTATTGAGTTTAATTCATAACCTTCCCACTAGAAAGTAGGACTAATAACACCGGAATCAGGGTGCCTGGTCTTACCCACTCTCCCCTTCTTGTAATATCGCAACTTTGAAAATCGTAACGAAACAAATGCATGTTTTACGCATTCCTGTCTTAACATCAATGTGCACAAGGTGTCTTTAAGTATTAAACTCATGATTCTCTATAACCTAATAACTGAACGAAAATTACTTTAAAAAAATATTTTACCACATTTCAAAATGTAATATTAGATAATAAATTAATAAAAAACGGCAGCTGCTTCAAAACTCGTGAATATTTTTATTTTTAAAATGTGATTCGATTTTTTTGTCGAGTTAAATATCCAAAGAAAATTTCCGTTGCTTATCCGTATGCGTAGTAGCATATTCCCAACATACTGTGTTGAACACAGTTTGCAAAGACAAATGCTGCATTCACAATTTCGATTAAGAAGATCACAGCGCCACTCGACGTGGAGAATGGAAGGCTAGTCCAAAACCTCTTCTTTCTTGGAATGAAAACGTAACCACAACCCAACTCCATTTCCGTTCATGAGCGTAAGGCATTGTAACTGAATTGAATTCGGAGTTTTATGCCACTAGGACCAGCTTTGACCATATTTGGTTGATCCGCAGATTTTCCTCGAGAGGAAAACAAGAATTTCAAATATTTAATAAACAATATTTTAAACGAATAAAAAATTTACAAAACAATTTATGCAATATCTTTTGTTATCTATTATTGTGACATTTTAAGACTATTAATAATTTTTGTTATTCTACAAACTCATGTTATTCACAATGAAGGCCTGATCAAAAGTGGGGTCTAGTAAAAACTTCATTTGTTCGTCCTTGAAACAAATTTTGGACAACAAACTAATTTATCGTAGTTTGCTATGTATTACATATTAAATTAGGTATAGTAAGGACTAAATCTATCAGTGAAAAAAAACAAATTAATAATTCAATGAAATGAAATGAAAAATAATTAATTTATTTTTAGAAATCAAATTTTTAAATCACACAAAAAATGGTTAATAAAAAAATAATAAACATAATTGCTTCCTAAACAAAGTTTGGTATGCGGTTTACTAAAAAAATTTTCAATATGTGATTTTTAGTTTCATTTTCTTACAAGTTTTATAGCGAATTCGTCGATATTACCGTCATAATTTAGGTTTCTGATATATATATATATATATATATACACACTTTTAAACAAAGGATGGTTTTGGGTTCTAGGGTCATAATCGATGAAGATCTACAAAAATTTGCCGGAATTCGTGTCATGAGAACTATTGTAATAGGTTGAGTTCCTATTAGGAATCTACCTACCTAAAAAGGAAAGCATTGTTACAAAATGTGTTTAAAATAATTTTTCAAAATTTATTATAAAGGAGAAAAAAGTCTTACAGAAATTGAACAGGTGTCACTGAAAAGCTAATTTTTTTAAATTAAGAGGGTGTAAAAATAGTGACTGTCGGATGATATGTTATAAAGTTGTGGGTGAAAAAAGTTAAATCTTTCAACTGCCTTTCCCTTCTTTAGTTGGAGCTAGCAACGTTTTAATTGTGTAAGTTAATCCTTCTAGGTGCTAAGGAAAATGTGTGAAAAATTTCGTTCTAATAAGTCCAGATGTGTGGAATGTATAAGTTTCAAACTAACATACATTGAATTTTATATTATATAGATTAAAGCTCAAATCATTCGAAATTCAGTATTATTATTTCTACTTTTAAAAGAAAGGAATTTTTAATTTGGGGATAGAATGATTTATTAACGCGTACAGTCGCAGTTAGTATAGGGAACTGATTATGGTAATTCTGGCAACATTCAATGTACACTCATACAAAAAGTAACTCTTGAAAGTTCAGATTTCTTAAAATATATTTTTGAAAATTTCTTACGGCGCCATATACATATAGACATATTAACTGAATTCAAAATTTTAAATAATAGCCATTTATTTATTACTAAGCATTAATGTCAAATCCATTTTTTCAAAACTGCATGAAAATTTATGAAATAGTATCAAATTTCAAGAAATTAGGTATATTCTTTTCCATTGTTAGTAATGTTTTCTAATTTTAAAACAAAGCAATTGATCTTTATTCACATCTTGAGAAATAATAAATGCACTAAAATGGGTTTTTTTTGTTAAAATATGGAGCTGTCTATCCTTAATAAATGTACAGTAAGGCGAGGTATGAGGATCTAATTTTATCACCTCACAAATTTCTTCCAATCTGAACTCTTTCCGTAGATGTAATTTTCCTCTTTTATATTATTCTAATACATTAGTGAATGTGTCAAGTAGAGTTAGTTTGGATATTGGTATAGAAAACTTTTTGAAACTAATCATTCGTTTAATCTTTAAAATATTAAAATAAAAGAGAGGAAAATTTTTACTCTTATCTGGGATGTTTTATTTTATTGTATAATATTCAAATGACGGTTTAATGGTTTAAAAAAACACTTTTTGAGAGAGAAATTCTTATGGTGCTTGTGAGGGAGAAACTGACCTTTATCTCAGCAGGAGACTAAGAGTGTCTCTGATACTTTCAACAGATTTGCAAATGAGGCAGTTATATAGATTTATATATGATCCATTTTAAGTATCTCGAGTGCGTTCATTCGAGAAAGTATATGTGTGAAACAGCAGGCAATATAGCTTATGATAATAAATTCGGTATATAATTCTATATAGTGTAAACTCTAAAATTAACATATCAAATTATTTCCAGAAACCATGGCAAGTACACTGCTAGGTATGTTAGTAAAACTTTTTTGAATAAAAATTGAAATTTCTAATGAAAATTTTACAAGAATTTTTCAAGCTAGGTTTAACAGCAAAATCATTCTAAGAGAATCTGCTACATAAGAAGGAAAATTTAAATTTCTCGCTCAAAGACAAATTTTCATGACTAGAACTTTATTACGTTCTATTTATTAAATATAAAATTAACATATCATATTAAATTCATCGGGAGGGTTAGCAATACGATATTGAGCCAACTTATGAAAACAGGACGATTATAAAAATGTGTCGAAGTTCAAGGGTAGGTCAGGCATATGATAAACATCCAAAATCATATAGGAAGATGGGTGCGCAAACGCCGTCTGGAAGCTGCGGATGGCATTTAAAATAATGCATCGCTGGCCAAAATGCCGATATCTTTCTGAATCTCAATAGTAATTAACAGACATTGTTATATGAGTTGACCTATATATCTGTCTTTGAAGTTCTGAATAAAGAATTCCGTGCAACAAAACTCACATGCGCAAAGAATATATATTTAAAACAGTTGTTTTAAATATTTTTTTGCCAATTGATCATATTTTCTCTAATATTCAAGCTATTACTTCAAATTAAAAAAATCTTTTCGAACATATTTTTAACAACACTTTCGAATTTAGCAACACAAGCTGCCCGCAAATCATTGATAATGACAATAACAGCACCTCAGTTCAACCCCTTCTTTTGGTTGCCTCCGTTTATATACCCTTGCTATACTGGTCATAATACCACATGGAATTATCTAGTACATTCTGCATATCTTCCTTTCTAATAGAGATATCGAGAAAATTATCACATTTTTGGGAACTTTCGATTTGTCGCAAAGTCACCAAATAGACGCCAAGTTTGTCGCCAAGGTCAGGGATTCGGGACCGGATCGTCGACGGCATTCTGTACGTACATCTGTAATACTCTCTTCCCAATAATAAGAATAGCAAGTCAGAAAAACAACTTTACATTTTTAACAATATTTTACGATATCTCTAATATCAGACTCGGCTCTTGGAGGCCCTGAATACAGTCTTAAAACTAAGGCAAAAAGGTCAAATTTTGAAAATCAATTGATGAGCCTATTTTTCGCAAAATTATCATTACAAAAGATTTTCTTTCATCAAATTGAATAGTACTAGTACTCACTGTATTAATACATTGCGCTAATATTTTGAAAATAAAACATCGTTGTTGTGCTCGTATGGCTCTTAGAGATAATACCAAGTTTTGGTATGTTTTCATTTTTTGCATATTCAGCATGGAAAACAAGTCCTTTTTAACAAATTTGTAATGCACACCTTTATTACTGCTTTTGTTAAACTCATTGACCAAACCAAGAATTTGTTAAGGGTCAGGGTGATGTCATAAAATTTTTTATCTTTGTGGCATCTCCAAATTTTACTGGATTGAACGAAGGTAATGGAATACAGTAAAGCACCGTTTATACATTTTTCATTTATACGGTGTTTTATCACAGACCCGTTTCATTCGTACTCATTGTGATTAGTAAGTACTTCCTTTTAAATATAAGTCTTTTCATTTATACGTTGTTTTCAATCAGTTCTTGCAAGACGTATAAACGATGCTTCAGTGTACTCAAATTCTCATAAAATCGTGCTCAATTACAATGTCTTATTTTCGGTTATATTCTGTATTCTTCATGGCTTATGTTAATTAAAACACTTTACTTTTACAGACTTTACCATCTGACAATAAGAATCACAAAGGACACTACAATACTTTTGATAACTAAATAAAAACCCAATGAAATAACTAGCCAAAAATTGCTTCCTACCGCGTTAAAGCTACAAGTACGAGTGGATTCACTACACAGGCGGGATAATTTTAGAGCCTGTTAAGCAAGAAAAAATGATGCCACTTTTTTAAAGCGATTATGGACCCACCCTGGCTTCACGACTGTCTAAACTTCATTATATTCCATTGAATAGAAATTTAACAATCACAATTTTTCTCATTTTTTGTATTAATATTTGGAAACCAATGTATATGTGTGAACAAAAAGCGTTGGATTATTTTTCAATTTGTTTTTTTAATGAAAAAATGGCTTCGATTAATAATAAATAAATAACAGTAATGATAATCCACTGTTATGATTTAAACTGATTTCAGGGACAAAATAGAAGGATAACAGTTTCCTAACAGGTCAAATTTTAAAAAAGTGCTTTTTTTATTTTCGATGTTATAAATATAATATCCATACCCAATATACTGTGTCGCTCTAAATATTACTATTGAAAGCTTTTCTCCGTCTCTTAGATGTAACATTAAAATGTTTGTTACCTAATTTCCGAGGTAAGTATTCCATTAAATACAAAAACAACACTCACAACTGCCTTTCCTTTTCTAATGAGCTGATAAAAGTCATGTGCCTTCCTTCTTACTCCTCTTTTTCTTAAAAATATCCTTATATTTTGCGTTAAAGTGAATCAGTAACTGAACTGACACAAGATTATATATTAAATTGTGTCCAAGTGCGCTGCACCTCTACTCAGCAGGAGAGCAGTACATTATTTAAATTTAACACGGCAATAGTCGTGCTAATCAAATACGAAATTGAGAATTTCCGAAAGGCCCTAATGAAATCGCATTTTTAGGTGTGCTAAGTAAGTAAAGTAAAATTTACCACTATTTCTATTTATAACTCTTCCATATAATATTTTTTAGTAATCGTTTGTTATTAGCTGCGGAAACTACAAGTCTATGTTTTCATTTAAAGTCCGAATTTATAATTTCGGGCTGGTAATTGCAAATACAATATATCGATGGTGCTGAGGGTTCACAAAGTGGCTGATGGTGATGTGTCGGATCCATACCCTTCACGGATCCCGGGCCGCTGACCCGTTCTGGATCCGAAACGCAAATCGAATTATTTCGCATAATTACTTCAAGAATAACGTCTTTATTATTAAAACTTTTATTTTAGTAAAATTATGAATCACTATTAATAACATCATAATTTTAATAAGATTATTATTTTTATATTAATTTTTATTAATTAATTTTAATTTAATAATTAATTATAATTTTAATTATAAAAACTTTTGTTAAAATTAAAATTCTGTTCTTTTTTGTACTTGAGATTGTGAAATTTAATGTTACTTTGTCAGCATTTTCAAAGAGGTATGCGACGCTTTTTGTCTCTATTATCTGGTTTGAAGTGCTGGCTTCTTATGAATTTCATTTAATTTGATGGAGACAATATGTTTAATGCAGATTTCAGTAAATTCACCACAAATTTCTTTCTAATCAAATTCTCAATCCTATTGAGCTCCATACGTAAAACATGTTTTAGTCATCATCAAGAAATATTATTCATATCTTTGCATTTATCGGAGGCCCAGTGCTAATAGTTAAAATAAGTTAATAACTTGATTGACAAATTGAAATTTTTCACTAAATTTCTACCAACTGAATTAACTTTTAATTTTTAAGCAAAATGTAGA
>BGPR01036057.1:0-15692 GCA_013235015.1 Araneus ventricosus
ATTTACTTAATTTCCATAACTCCTTCTATTTAAATGCTTTGATGTCCTTTAACACTTCAGTCATGCAAGAGAACTAATCTACTAAATAGATTAAATGAAAACGGCGGAAAGTGCAGTATGCTCATTTCTAGCATATATGGAAGCTTGCTTAATTGTTAAGCTAATTTCTTAATCGGAAGGAAATTTGTCTTTTTTATTCCTTTTCCTTCACCAGTTACTCCTGACTTATAATTTTAAGATGTAAACAATTCATTATTGCATTCAAATTTCTAGAAATGTGTGTCGGTAATTAGGAATTTCATGTAGGTGAAAACAATGGAGTTATTCATCTTACTAATGGAAGAATAATTATTTTGTTTCAGCTCGTTAATGCTGAAACAGGTGGAGAATTTAATTATATGTAAATATTATCGTTTGATCATTTTGAAACAGGTAAACTGTTTTGGAATATCCTCTAAAATAAATTTCTAAAATATTAATTTACGGAAAAAAGGGAATTTTACAACAACTGCTGAGTTAACAATATATTCAGGAATTGAAAAAAAATTGCCTTTCCAATCCAGATAAATGCAGGTAAAGACTGACTCCAATGTTTCAATATATTTGCACAAAGAAACTTGCACATTTATCTGAAATTTTAGTAGACTCTTTGATCATATGAAAATAACATTTCCTAATATCAATCAGTTTTTAAAATCTAGCTTCCAGTTTCTGTATTTTAAATTAATCCAATCTATTCTTGGTTCAAAAGCGGAGATGAAGTTCGGTTTCATCAGTGGAATTAAGTATCGATTATTTGTGAAACTAGTTGCTTTAATAGACTGCTCTGTGTACCACAAATGGTTCAGTATCCTATCAGAGATCAGTTACACACACGCAACTCTGTTGATTGGAAAGTGATAATGCAAATAGCTTCCTGCATAGCGTAAATTGTTCTAGAATTGAATAGTGAAGTTACGCTCTATTCTCTCGGTCTAGTTGTTAAATGTTGTTACTCTTCTACAAATGAAACAGTTTTCCGCAAGTTCATTCTAAATTACTGGAGTTGGGTATAGATTAAAAGTTTTCAAAAATCTTAATTTTGTGAATTTAGAAGACATTTGTACCTTTCTTCTTTTTTCTAAATTAATAAAGTATTTAGAAATCTTTCTCTGAAATTTCTTAGAATTTTATCATAATCATTTACGATTAAAGGTGCTCTTAAGCGAAAATGTAATATGAAGAGCACTTATATTTTGAAAGCATCATACTATAAATGAGGATTTTCAGCCATATAGAAATACACAATTGAAAATTGAGTATTTTACAGATACAGAAACGTGCAAATGTTCGTGCAGGAACGTAGGGAAAGAGCGAATCGAAACTGTAATAAAAATTATTAAAAATTGCTTTCGAAACAAATAATATTTGTTCAAATAATATTTGTTCAACTACTATAGTTAAAATACTCGATGATGAGATGTTTTATATTGCTTAAAAAAAGAAAATATATGTTATAAAAACAAAGTTAGGAAGAGGTGGCGGTAGTGAAAACACATAAAGGTAAGTAGTATATTTTTTAATGGATTTTTAAGAATTTATTTACACAACGTAAAACACAACAAATTATTGTAGCACGCATATTGGTTATATTTGGTTTTCTATGGCACAAGGGCCATGGACTTGACCATATTGCGTAAAACAAAAGTAATACGTACATTAATTATGAAATTTCGAGAAATCAAAAGCTATGGAATTCTCTTTGATGCTTAGAGAAAGAATAAAATATCCAGGAAAGACAAAATAAAATCCAAGGATTGCACCTTACAAAAATCACAAACAATAATATCAAAAATGAAATCCTTTATCATATAATAAGTTGCTAAGAAAAATAAAATGAATAGAATGATATTATAACTAAGGAAATTTTCTACATAAAATAAAATTAAGAAGTTAGTTTTTAATCAAATTAGAGAGCAGTAAAAAATGTTGCTTCTTTGGGAAGAAGAAAATCAATTTTATGTCATGCAAAGCATCTGGTTTTGTTCTTTTTCGATGTCGATATATAATAACCAAACCTTAGCATTCTGAATATATGTATGTAACATCATTCTAACAGTGAGGTGCAAACACTCGTTTTAAATAAGCAGGCGGCATTTAATTTCTATTTATTCATTGTAGAGATTAAAATGTAGGTTGATATTAGTAGATAATGTAATAATCCTTAAAATATAGCCATTACCAGGATTGAAAGGTAACGCTCGAAGCGGCGCGTCCTAACGCGCGTGTGAGATGTTTAAAGAATTTTCAGTTATTAATGCACAGAAAGTTTAAATACTTGGAAGCCGGGGACTACCTTGTTGCGATTGATGTAGGAGCAATTATAAGTGAAATATCGTTAAAAATAATTAAAGAAGGTTATATATTTTCATTTCATTGGGGTAAATAAGTATTTATATAGTACTTTTTCAATTCTAGACAGACGGATATCCACAACACTGCTTAGAAATGTGAGAGTATTATATGGAGGAATCAAAGTTAAAGTGGTCCAAGTCCATGTTATGCCCATTTTGAACGAACTTGCCATGGCAGTGTATAATATTATAGTTCCTTTGTAATAAATATAGAAGTTCATAGTTCAATTTGCTTCCGCCTGGTAGCTGGAACAATTAGAACTTCACTGTTCTGTTAAATGTGGTTGATGAACTTTGAGAGTTATGTTCCTCTCAAAAATGAATCGCGTGGACTTAGTCCCCTTTAACTATGAGCCCTTCATATAAGAAAGAACTGAAATAACATTAAATAAATTTCATTATATCCAATAAAACATGTTTGCTTATCAGTTTTATTATGGTTTCAAATTACAAATGACATTTTGCTTTGTTCGACTTACCATAAAAATATAAATCACTTAGATTGTATTTCGAATATTTATATAATACCTTTTTCCAAATTAGTCTTTCTTTTGGTATTCATATAATACCTTAGACAGAGGAAATATTTCTACAAAATATGCTCAATATGTTTTGTTCATCGTAATATTAAAATTTTGCAGTTAAATCTAGGAAGAAAAGAAATAATATAAAGAAAGAGCGATACATAAGCAGAGTTTCAGACAGAAAATAACTTTTTTTATTCTTTTTATTTATATGAATCTTCATAAATAAAAGACGTTTACATTCGAAGAATGTTTGAAAAAAAAGCATTTTAAATACATTTTATTTTTACCGTTTTTACATTTTAATGCAGCTCTTTATTTTTCAAATCAAATCGCGTATTATCTTTTACTTTTATCGAATGCAAGGAGCGGATCGAAAGATTGAAGCAATAAAACAGATCAGTCGGTGAAAACCAATTTCCATTATTGGAATTTTCTTTATTCTCTATTTTTTCCATCTTTTCTTTTTGTTTTATTTTAGGGTCGTTAAGAGTAACTCTCATTTCAGGAAATTGAAGTCGTTATTGTGTTTTATTAGGTGTTGGGTAATAAGAAAGGTAAAAGAATTTATGTTTAACGCTCTCCCTGTAGAATCCTTTGTTTTCGTCTTTATCTTTTGCTCATTTTCTAAGAAGCTTGTTATTTACTTTTTTTACAGCTATATACATAACAAACTCGTGGAAGGCGCCATTTCGAGAGTTAGAGTAATGTTTCGAGTAAAGTTCATTCTTTTCAACGTTTGAAAAATCAGCCAAGCACATGATTAGGTAAAAACAAAGTCGTGACTTCTTCGGAAATCGTTTGCTTAATGTCTGATTTGTTTTGATGTCATTATTTAAATTAATTCCCATTCGAAACTAAATTTCGAATAAACATTGAAAGTTTCCATTTGCATTCTTTTATGAATGAAGCGGTCATTTTATCAAATCTCTGTTGTTTACGATCCTGAATAAAGCTATTTAAAGAAGTTGTTCGTCTTTTTATGAATGAGTTTTTAAATTTTGTTTATTTTAATACTTGTTTATTTTGCGTAAAGTCGAACACGAATGTAAACGAAATGAACAGTATTTCTTCAGCAGAAACACGCGTAAAATATTATATTCAATTGGTCTGAATATGCATACCTTCCTACTTGTGTATCACATAAAATATATTATTCTGATTTCGAATGATAAAGAAAAGATGGCATTGCATATTCCGCTCTGTTATAATTTTAGAATAGTTCAAATTAAGACAAAAGAAACCGATATATTTTTGTATATTTCTAACGTACAAACATTAAAATTGAGTATTTAAGTACAAAAATATAAAAACCTACATGTACTCGTTTAAAACCAGGTAACTCATGTATAAATAAAAGTTTCATTAGCGAACAGGATTAAAAAAGTATAAAATGAGACAAGAAACATCAGAAACAGTCGCAAAATAAAATGCAAATTAATACAGTTTCATTTTAAAGTTGACATAAAATATTTTTTAATGTCGAACATCTTTTTTTCATAGTGTAGAGAAACATAAAATGTTTCATCAGGTCTCTGAAACACTTAATCAAAATGCATTTGCCTGAGTCCAAACTAATAATTTGGTGATCTAAGCCAAAACCAAGCATAAAATAAATGTAGCGAACATAAGAATTTTTTTCAGTGCTTTTAGTAATAAATTTCATTGTATGTTGCACTTTCTCTATTTGATTAACCCTAATTTAAATAAAATTAAATTGTAGCATAATTGTTTAAATTTAACAAAGTTGGTACTTAAACACAATCTGGCATAGCACGAAAGCTTAGAATCAGCTTAGAATAAAAGCTTAGAATTAGCTTAGAATAAAAGCTTAGAATTAGCTTAGAATAAAAGCTTAGAATTAGCTTAGAATAAAAGCTTAAGGTATCCGACTGCTCGAGATTATTTGAAAAATAACGTATATATATATATATATATTTTTAATGTTATTTTTTCAACTGCATGTTTGAAACTATGAAAATATTGTAAAATTAGGCTTTCAAATAATATTTTTCAAACAGCCATAGACAAAATCATATTCTAAATATACATAAATCCTTGTAAGAGTATATTTTTATGACAGTTATCTGTGTTATGCTCTAAAATATTTCTTGTACTTCAAAATAATTTTGAGATATAGCTGAACATAGTTACTAAACTGGTAAATTTTCATAAAAAATGCTTTTCGTTTATATTTAAGCACTTAAAAATAATACCTGATTTTAAAATTGACCTTAGTTTTTAGAGGAAAACATCAAGCATATTACAGAAAACAATCTCAAAAAATTTCATATCAATACTTGAATAACGTTTTGAGAAATGATTGTTAAGGTCGACGGTTTTCCTCAAAAATACCATTTCTCAGAAATTACATTTAAAGTTTTCATGCAACATAAAATAATGCTTACAGTTCGGTAATAAAACAGCTGTAACTCCATTTGTAATTCACGTAGAGTAAAATGTGAGACAGTTTTAGAAAGCTGGTTAAACAGGCTACACAAAATTAAGTCATAAAAAGCTGTTTGATAATTTCATCAGAAACGACGATTTTAAACCAGTCGGATACCTAAAATAAATAATATATTTTGCATTTAATTCAATAGCAAAAAGATATTTAAAATTTTTAAAAGAGAATTTTGCTTGTGCAGTGAAGGAAAGCTGACACATTGAATACGTAATTATTTCATTCTTGGCAAGTAATGATGGTGCTAAAAGACAGATTAAAGGTTTTAATATTTCTAAGCTTTGATCTCTAATTCTTAGGATCTCATTTTCTAATTCTTTCACATAAAGCAGGGATTCTTATAAAAGAAATATTATCTAAGGATAAAATAATGCATGGCCCAGCTTAACTTTAAGGAGTGTTCCGCGCTGATGGCAGGTCGTATAAATTCGTTCTAATTCCATACATCTGCGCCTAAAAGCTTTACAAATAAGATAATGCCGAACAATTTAAAACCCTAACTCTAATCTTTTCAATCTGACGTTCATTCGCTTAGCGATACTGCTGGCATTTCTGTTCGACATAATCTCCACCAATAGTTTTATCAATGTTGTGTAAGGCTGATCATTATCGTGAAGCATCTGTCCCATCCTTTTAACGAATGTCCGAATGCTTAATCATTCGGTGAAAGTCACGTTTAAGTCCCTGTCAGGCGCACGATTTATTTTCTGTTTCTGTGGTTAAACGTGAACTCTAGATCTGGAATTCCAGGACTGTGTCAAAGTTTCACAAGTAAGATAAGAAAAATTTATGAACATCTGACAACTGTTCGGAAATACAGTAAAATTTGTTATCTTCTATTTATTTAAATGTTAACAAAAATAAAACTTTAATAGTGGAAAGTTATCGTTAATTGACTATTATTACGAATAAATTAGAAGAAAATAAATAGAAGAATAATAAAGTAGAACCGATTAAGAAAATGCGATTAATAGAATCACATTTTCTTAAGTTACAGAATCTTGTTAACGTTAACCAAGCAACACTTGAAATGATCCCTACTTTCGGCTACTAGATTTCCTTTTAGATGGATTCTTGCCTCATTTAGAAGCTACAGATGGAATATTTTTGGATTCATTGAATTCTGAACTCTTGCCAGAGGAGGATTCAGAAATAATCAATAGAATTTTATACATTGTGATTGCAATTTTTTCTGCGTTGGAATTTAAATAATGTACCAATAACTGTGTTGGGTGAGATAATATTAGAAGAAATATCGTTAAGAAAGTTCAAGATCTTTTTACAGAATGATTCAAAAGATTTCCAAATTTGCGAACTTAACAAAGAGAGATTTACAAACGAGATTTACAAAGGAACTTACAGGAAGGAACGGCGTCGCTTGTGGAGGCTTTACAGCTTTGTTTCACCTAAAGTGATTTGGGTTTTTCCACCCTGTACATTGCCTAAAGTCAAGACAACTCCTACTCCATGGCAAAGGCCCGAAATAACGTTCGTCTCGAGCCACGGCACATTTCCGACATACATTAAACGATTCAACATCAGAAACAGCGATTCCTGTGGCTGCGGAATTCTGGGAAATCCCTTACACTATGCTACAAGCTGCCTGTTTACAACCTTATATCATTTAACAAAATCGTTAATTGACCTGGAACCACTTTGGTGAAAAAGAGTTATGAACAACAACAATTCTAGGGCAAAAATTAGAAAATTCATCCACTTCATCGCGGAAAACGAAGCACTCTTTTTTCCAAAAGATGGTGACGACAACTAACCACAGACTCAATTAACCTTATGAACTCATCATCTTCTCTCTTCCCTGATACATAAGGCGCCACCCTATCATGTCAACAACACAAAGACTTGAAAGAACTAATAGTTATATTACTAACTATTATATACTTTTGTCCTGAATGTCCTATATTTTTCGTATCCTTATACATAAAAAATAAGGTTTTTTTTGGGCTGGTTTTTCTATAAAGTTTCACGCATACCCAACCAACCGACAGTGAACCGATCTGTCTCCGAATTCCAGGGTATGCTGTGGTATTAACTTAAGTCGCGAACTTACCGAAACTAAGACGGCATTATACAGGAATGCTGAAATTCATGAAATTAGTGCATGGTACAGTCAATGGAACCGTGCGAATTTGCATTGAGAAATATTATCTAAAAATGTCCTTGCAGTATTATGAACTGTTTTCTATAGGATGAATGAAAAGATTGGCAAATTTACTTAATTTGCTAATTGAAACAAACTAATTATATATAACCACGTATAGGAAGGGACATCGCGTGTGTAGCTTTGAGAGCTTTGTTTGACCGAAAGTAATTTGTTTAGAACAGAAATTAAAATAATAAAAGTGTAGATCTTTAAACAATATTTATTATCTTTTAACAATTTTTGAGCATATAATGGCCCGATCATTGATTTGAAGAAAAAGTCAAAGTAGAGCATTTCAGTTCATTGGTAGATTTCAAATTTCAATAAATGATGGTATTCTTGAGTTATTATCTAATGAATTTTAATCAAAAATTGAAACAATTTTCAGTAATACTTTTACAAAAGCGTTTGCATATTGTTTGAAGTTTTAAATGAAAAAATAAGTTTAAATTACATTAGTTCAATTCATATTCGAACATCAACCAAATACATTTGAATTCCTTTACAACTTCAAATAAATTAATCAAGCATTTTCAGAATACGATAAACTTAAAATTGCTCAATGTCTTTATATATTAAGAATGAGGCATTTTCCAAACTTTAATTAACTTCTACATGAAAGTTATTAAATATTTCCTAGTTTAAAGGAAAACATGAGACTATATTGACTGTCTAGAAACTTCCATCAATATCTTGAAACATACTCAAAGTAGTTTGAGATCATTAACTATTTAAAGCCAGGGAATTGTTTTAAATATTATCATGGTAGTTAGAATCACGATCAATTAATTAGTTAAGAAGTACAAATTGAAGAGTTTTACTTGCACTAGAAACATAATTTTCAAAGTATTTCTATATTTGCGGAAGAAATAATTAATGTCTCATTTTGTAGATACTAAAATTCACAAACGACTAATTTTCTTTACATATTGCTTTAGTGAAGATATAATGCTTAAATGGCTCAAATTATTTCAAATTGTTTGAATTCAATACCTGAGCACTTATAATTCAGATAGTCTAAAACTTTAAGTAAAAATAATGCAAAATTAATAAAATGTGCTTGTAAAAGAATCAACAATTGACCTTACCTTGCCGTATACTTATCTTAACTGTATTTACATCTCAAGTGATTGCTACAAATTTGAAGAAAGGAGACGGTGGAAAGAACTTTCTCAGTTTCTTCATCAAAATACCCGCCTTAAAAGTATATTTGAGATTCCGATTAGCTTTTAGGTATAGACTAAATGATATTGAAAGGTATACCGATTTGATTTTTGGCAATCGAAAAATATCATAAAAACCAATAGGTGTTTAAGAAAAATTTTAAGACATACAAAAAGTATTAAAACCTGTGGAAACAAACTTATAAGCCTAATTAAACACTTTATCACTCTGCAAATATGCCGCTATTCTAGTCATATCACCATGAATCACAACACTTACCTAAAGATAGGTTGATATAATTTCCACCTTAGATGTATATTTGAAATATTGACTAGTTGTATTGAAAAGGTGTAGGAAATCAAAAGTTACTCAATACAGAATTGTAAATTTAAAGTGGCAGAAAAATATTACAAAATCGAAAGGTGCTTGTTCAATACAGAACAAACATTCTACTGTTCAAATCATATCATCTTGAACAAATACCGAGGTGAAGAAAGTCGAGATATTTTGATGATTGGTGTTCAAAAATTAATAATTTATATGAAAGAAATCAGTGCCCGATGTCCTTTTCCCTTAACACATTCGCTGCGATGTACGAATTAGATGCAAACTCCAAGAAATACAAAAAGTAGCTTTGCTCGGTCTAGATAATTTATAAATCAAAAGAGAAAGAAGTGAACGTATTGTGAGGACAAGTATTAATGTGTTGAAATTAATAAATGTATTATCCAAGTCAAATTCTGGTGCGCAACGGATATTTCTGAAGGACGAGATATCTTGTCAGTAGCAATGAAGTGCTAAACTTACATGAATCTAATATTCCAAATGACATTTTTCTGGATATCTACGAAAAAAATGAAAAGAGCACTGCATACTGAATATGAGTTTAGATAAATCACTCCAAAGAGATAGAAAGATAAAAAATAACCAATCTAAAATCCTAGAAAGATGCATGACATGATGACCTTGGCAATATAGTTCAGATTAGTTTAGTTATATTAAAGTCCCGTTTTGAAGCAACACGAGGGCTATTTTTGGACGGACCTCGTAATTTTGAGCCACGGTCAGATGACCACACCTGAGCTGGTACCCCCTCTCCAAGCTTCCACGCTACACCAACGGGAGGGCGTTTGGCCACTGTGTATGATTTAGGGTGCAGCGGGCCTCATGCACGGCGGATCCGGATTTCGAGCCTGGAGCCCTCTGGCCCCAAGGCCGAGGCCCTACCACTAGGCCACCGCGGCCCATCAATATAGTTCAGAAGATCTATAAGTAGATAAATCATGTTAAATATATTATTTCTTCAATCGTTTTGAGGTGTTTATTGTGACTAATGAATAAAAATGCACTTAAAGACATTAAATGTCACAATTTGCATTCCGTTTCTCATTTCTGTTTGATCAAAAATATCAAATGTCATGCAGTGATATTTATTTTCTGTAAGTAGATAAATCATGTTAAATATATTATTTCTTCAATATTTTTGAGGTGTTATATTGTGACTAATGAATAAACATGCACTTAAAGACATTAAATGTGACAATTTGCATTCCGTTTCTCATTTCTGTTTAATCAAAAATATCAAATGTCATGCAGTGATATTTATTTTCTATGAATACATGAGACGACTGATCAACTCGCAAACATTATTCATGAAATGCACTCAGTCATAAAGGTTACAAAGCCGTTTCTTCCTTCCATCGTGAAAGCATTCCCCCAACCACACAAAAGCCTTATTCACAGCCGTTCACCAAGTAGGACAAATAAGAAAGCTACATCGTCGATCTTCTCATGCGAATTCACCTGGAAAGCTTTCACCGCTGATTTGTTCAGGAATTCTTATCTGGGGAAGATGTTCGGTTCCATTTCTTCAACAATGCTTTACTCCGCTATTTACTCGGATTTTAAGGACGCAGAGATGACTTCGCATGAAAAATAAAGTGGAGAAGTAGTATAAAATTTCCTTCCCAGTTCTCCACTACCGGATAAATTACCTTGATATCGACAGTTCCTTTATCTCAATTTCTATACGAAGGGTTTCTTTCTCTCTCTCTTAAAGTAGAGTGCTGGCAGGAGTATGCAATAAGAGAACGTTTCTTGTCGGAGATTATTGCTGGACGATATATCTCGAGTGATATTTGAGAATAAAATGAGATTTCTTTTTATGATAACTATTTTTGAATTCGACGTTTCAGTTCGGTTAAGCCTAATCTTATTTCATGTGAAATCATATTACTGCAAATATGCAAATTGCAATTTTTAAATATCATAAATTTATTAAATAGTACTATAGTGCATTCTGATTTTATTTCCTAAAACTTGTCTAACCTAGTTGATTTTAGTATTGGGTTAAAATAAGATCAATAGTTGAGTAGATATATATTTTAGAAATAAAAGAATTTCTAAATGTTTTTATTCTCGTATATAATTCTATTAATCAATTTCAGAATGAAATATTTAACTTTTAAATTAAGGGTTAGAAGAAATTTCAAATATAATTTTTTCAAAGAAAAGTTTTCTCTCCCTTTAGAGCGCCTTGGAGACGCATGTTTTTTTTCCCTTTATTAGCATTAAACTTCTGATCACACATTAAGCGTCTTATCACACATTAAACGTCTTATCACACATGCGTTGATATAAAGGATTACGGGATAAAAATATATATAAGGAGAATAAAGACTTGTGCAAGGGTAATGAAACTCGATTACTTTACGTAGAGCAAGAAGATTTACTGGTACTAAATTTGTATCAACCTTAAAAAAAATTGAATTTAGACGTACCATATTTCGGTTTACAAATCAGACAACTTCTTCAGACAACAAACTATAATTTCTAAGTTCAAAATGTGTTTGACTGCATTTGCTTTGCTTTCGCGAGCCATATAAGATAAAAAACTAAGGTATAAATTACACATTTACGAAATATTTTAATGGTATCTAAATCTATTTTACTATAAATATCGTTTTGTTAATATATTCAAGTTTAGATTTCAAAATTATCTGACAAAAAATTCTCTGGAAAATTACAATTACCTTCTAATTTTTTTCATTAACATGATAATTAACATATATTACTTCTTTTCACAATTCAGTTTTCAAACTAACATACGAGGTAATTGCCAATAAACATAACGGAAAATAAAAAAATATTTACATGCATAAGATTATATCAAGTCGAAAAGATATATTTAGTTCAGAGAATTCAATATGAAACAAGTGCATGCAATTATTAACACTATAGTAACTTTTGTTTTCTCTCCATCCAAGGAACAATACAAATCACCTCTACTAATGACAAATCCTACCAAACAAAATTAGAATTCACATTAGTGCGCAGATGCAAACAAGGAGCAATGCAAAATTCCTTATTCTGTAATTGTAATCTACATTCGAGTGATTGCCTTACTCACCAACAAATCTCATTTCTACTCAGCTGGAATAGTGACCCTAGGAACTTCCCATTGAATAAGGGAAAATTATTCTTCAATTTGTGTGTTCTCTTAAATTGGAAAGAGGGAAATATCCTCTTTCCTCTGAAGAGTCCCTCTGAAATAAGTCCACATACGACCTGGCTTTAAGTAGAAATTATTAGTTCATCGGGATTGCCAAATCGGAGTGCAATTTGAAGTTCCTTCTGATATCATTCGTTAGGAAATGGATAAGAGGTAAAGTAAAAAGGTAAAAGGACTCTGTAATGATGATTGTAGGAATAATACCCATTGTAATTTACTCTTTTATTTTTGAATGTAAATAACATACAAGGTGTCCCAAGCATGTGGAACAAGTGTTGATTTCCTTAAATATTGATCCTAGACATATACTTCCAATTACAAAGTTTCATAAAATAAGGTAGGCATTTGTATGAAACTACTTTGATTTCAAGGGGATTGAAAATAAAACGTTAAAGAAACTTAATTTTTATATGGCCCCCATAGTGCAAAAATTTAAACTAGTAAAATGTTTTTCTTAATTTATCCATTCACATACAAAGTTGCACACTTCTATCTGCAAAACTTACAGAGATGTAAGAAGACAAAGTTATAGACTTAGATCACTTTTCCATACCTCTCCCTGTTGTTTAGTCCAGTCTTTTGATGTACATTTTAAGGATAATATACATATTTTAATAAGTTATTTAAAGGGTCAAATCCGAAAATAACAATTTGCTAACTGTTTTTAAATCTAAAATTAGTCAAATAATACGTTAATCGAAGTATTTACAAAAATAATTCACCTTGTGAATCTTCAAAAAATATTCACGGTGCCATATCAGTAGTGAGGTTCATTTTTCCAGAAATAAGCAATGCTATAAAAGTATTGCTAGAATACAATGGAAATACAATTTTTCAGAAATAGCTTTATCTTCATATAGACAAAACTGGTAATTGTAATTATCACAATTGTGTTTTAGAAAATTAAAAATTCCAAGTTCCTGTTAAGGTAACACGAAAGGGAATCCGAAACCTAAAAACAATCAATGAAAAAGAAATCCAAGAAAAGAATATCAATAGATCGAAGACGAACCGAGGGAGAGATTGGAGGGGAAGAAAAGAACATAAGTTTGCCTAACGTTAAACAGGAGCTGAAAATCCAGTTCTGGCTTAGTTCAAAGACAAAAAGGATATCTATTTGCCGTCGCCCATCATTTGTATGCAATGAGTGAATTTTGATGTTTTCCAAAGCGATTTCTTGTGCAGCTCTATCCTGTGTCTGTCATTTTTCTTTCATTTTCCTTCTTATTTCCTCTTTTTTTATCTTTTTCTTCTGATAATTGAACTCTTAGAGCGGAGAGAATGCAAATAAAAATAAAAACGAAAATAAGATTTTTCAAATAATTTATTCAGTTCTGCAACCCGAAAGGACGAGTCGCCAATGCTGTTATGTAAAATTAAGAATACCCATAACGCTGAGAGCAAATAATTTACTATTATTGTCCGATATCAGGCTATTTTCCTGTTTTATATTAAATTTTATTATCTCAAGTTTTCCTTCCATTATTTGTCAAGTCGATAGCTGCAACTATCTGCCAATGAAACTGAGTAACAGTATGCATCAATGGAAAATATTTTAAAATCCATGATGATTGCATGATCATGCTATCTGGAAATATGAGAAAACAGTTATCTATACACAGAATAAAGGGATTTATTTTTATTATTCAAGCGAATTCCTTTTCTAATTATCATGCAGTTATATTATTAATTTGTTATTTATCTTCCTAGTAGTTAGAGGAACGGCGGGTAGTTTGGGCCGTCAGGTAGTATGGGCCACTTAATATTTATAGAGCCTGCCGGATGTTAATTTAATGGACTTCATTGAAAAGATAATTTTTAAATTTTGAGGAGTTGTAAGAATTAATTTTGTGCTATAACAATTTTGAAAGTTATCGCCAGCAAAAAATTTACTCAATTTTTGATTAAATGAAATTCTAATTAATTTTTTCAAACAACCCACTACGGTGGACATTTATACCCACCAAAATATTTTTTGTGCCAAATTTCGCAGCTCTAGATTCAGTGGTGTGTCCTGTAGAAGGTCAAAACACACAGAGAAACACAGACACACACATTCTCCTTTATTATTAGTAGAGTTAATAGAGCAACAAAACGAATTCGTTATATAATTTTTAAAAAAAATTGAAAAAACTAAACTAATCAATATTACAGTTATAAAATAAAACCGGAAATTATATTATCCTCGTCGATAAATTAACGGTGCAGGCAAAATCGTGACAAGATCTACGACTTTTATATTGAAAAAATATTCAAAATCTGAATATGCAAATATATTTTCTTTCTCTGTTAGGACTTTCACTACGACTTCTTCATATGGCAACCATTCCGTCTAATGTTTTGTGTGGTTATTTACGACAAAATCTTATCTAAAACCCACTTTTTGATATTGATACAACACTGCTCTATGTTGTTTACAGGTGGCCAAAGTACAGTACGATGCACTTGGCCGAGGTATAGCACCTCTTCTCATATTATTTAATTTACTCCCTCGTAATTATATATGATTTTATTGATAAAAATTCTTTTAATGTGTGTGTCAGTCAGTTATGGAGCTAAAAGGGGAACCGGTGAAAAATAAAACATAAAAAACATTTTTCTTGAAAGAGGAGGAAACTTCAACACCTTCAGAAGCTTGCGTCGGCATCCGAAAAATTGTTTCTTCATTTCAGTTCAAAACTTATAACCTGAGATGACCATGTGCAAGCTGACAGTGTTGCCACTCTAAAATAAATATTTTGGGATGGAAAATGAAATTTCTCTATACTCTCGTTTTGATATATCGACAATTGGCCGAGGTACAACCCTGGCCAAGGTATAACACCTTTCCCTACACTACAAAGAAGAAAAATTTATTAAATAACTAATAGGCTAACGATGGAAATGTAAGAAAATTTATTTATGTTATTATAATATAGCTACATGTATCCATTTGGGCCCCAAAAATTATTTGTTTAAGCTTTATGCCTTTTGTGTTTAGTGTGGCCCATGCTACACGACATATTTAAATTTTTATAAATTATCGACTTAAAAATTTGTTGTCATATGTAATTTGAATAGCTTAGTTAAATTTGTTTAATATAATCAACATGAAGAAAAGTGTTCAAAGAAAGGTTTTAATCAGTTATAGCTCATTCCAACAAATAATATAAATTTTATATTACATTTTAATAAAGTGGCTCATACTACCCACTGGTCCTCTAATTCCAAAAAAAATTTGTTTCAGTACGCGCTTGAGAATTTGGATAAAGAATTTGCATTATAGGAAGAATATTTTTCCCCAAAATTCAACAGGGAAATTAAGATAATTTATTGCTTTCAGGCAACATCAAAAGCTTTTCATTCTGGTTATTTTGTTTTATGGGACGAATTCCAATACTCTATCTGAATTATTTTGAATAGATTAGGCATGAAAAGCAGCAAATAAGGAAAAACAGTTCGGTGGTTTCTTCTTAAATGATAATAACAGGAACCG
>BGPR01036058.1:2592-15692 GCA_013235015.1 Araneus ventricosus
GCGGACGTTGCATTCCAGAAATAAATTATCGGCGTGAATGGAACGGCGTGGGCGCGCGCGTGCTAAATTTTGGCGCGCAGATGCAAAATTTTTAGAAAAACTCATTTTCTAATTTTTCCGGTTAGTTGAGCTTTCCGGATACTTGAATGCCGGATAATCGAGAATTTACTGTATAAACACTTTCTCGTACATCAATATATATATATAAAAAAAATATAGTACAAGAACATCTCACAGGCCCTCAGCACTATCCTGACAATGGACTCGTCTCCGGGACCAGGGGCGAGGTGTCCCATAATCAAGAAGAAGAAGGTAGTCAGATTGGGTGACAAAAAATTTAAAGACACCTAAAAGTATCCCAGAGTATAGGGGGTAGATTACAAAATTTTAAAAGTTAATTACAAAAACAGCTAGCTTTCCTAGACACAGTTTTTTTTTTTATTATCATTCTTAGTTTTAGACAGCTGAAATGAAATAAAAAAATTTAATTTTTTTCCTCAAAAAGTGGAGAGCAACCGCCACCTTGTCCCACCCAAGATGCCATCATAGCTACTCATTGCTGCCATTACTAATCATTTTCCATGCCATGAGACTAGTAATGGCATGGAAAATTATTAGTATTAATGATTAAAATGGTATCCTGGACCAGACCACAAACTACAAGTTATCTCGTAGTTGTCAGTCAATGTGTTAAAACAAGAAAAATACTTCGTATAAATTCATATAAAAATACCATGAAAATCTGCAGAAATTAAACTGCTCATACGAAGTATATCACAGAACTTCCATATAACAATCCGAAGCTATAAATTAATTTTATGATAGCAAGTAATAGAATTCCCTAGTCAAAAATAAATCAAAATTTGATTTATTCTTTAAAAAAAAGTGAAAAAATTCACCTCAAATAAAAATAAAACACAGATCTTGGTTCTAACAATGCATTAACCATAAGTACATGGATGAAAAGCCAGCAGATAAATAAGAGGTTTCTTACTTCCATAGTGGGTTTAGTAATGGTGTGGGGTCGAGTTACCTGCACCCAAATAACAGTGTGTACCTTCTTTGCGAGGGATTGGGACGAGGCCAGTGATGGCTATTAGGATATCACCATCAGTTTCCATATTAAAATTGTGACGACTATCATTCAATTGACCCGAGATGTTACAGACGAGTAGGGATAATTTTTTCCTGGTTCTAACACTGCATTACAGAATTTTTGCCAAATACTAAAATGCTCAAATTAAACACATTTTTTTTCAACTATTCTCAGAAAATTTTGAATTGAATATCAAATTCAATGGATTGGCAAAAGTTAGTAATGTCAAAAAGAAATAATATACTAACGTAACTCACTCAGTATTAGGACAACATGATTTGTCTCATTTCATGCAGCATAATTCTTTAAGCAGTAACAAAGGAATAATACCATTGAGTGCTAATTCTAACAAAAATAAATTTTAGAAAGAAATTCAAAATTTATTCCTTACTCTTGTTGGATCGCCATTAAGCTTTTCAATTTGTTCCCGTAAAACATCCGAGCTAAATAGAGAGTTCATGCCAGCAATAGTTCCAAATGTTGGCAATATTTTAAAGTCATCTGAATTTTCATACAGGAAATCGAGAGCTGAAGGTTCCTTGGTAGACATACCAACTGCAAAATAAAACACAGAAATTAACTAATGGGCATTTTATTACAGATGATTTCATTTTAAAAATTAAACAAGCATTTTAAACATTTACAGATTCATCATTTGAAACCTAAAATGGATAACTTATCAGACCATGCAATGGAATGTTTGGAGTTTCATGGTGCAATATACAGGGTGATTATAATTAAAGTTAAAGTTTGAAAACACTATAAAAAAAGAACCACTGATCAGAATGATGTCAAATTTGAACGGAATATTATTGAAGACGGGGGAAAACGTATGGCATAAGAAAAAAATAGCTCCAAATTTTAGCAACAGATGGTGCTGTGAGCGTCAGAACATGTAAATTAAAATACCTGTCATTTCCCTACAGCCTGGCCGTCCCGATCACCTGATCTTAATCCGTGTGACTTCTGGCTGTGGGGCTATCTGAAAGATGTTGTGTTCAGTACTCCGATTGCACACTTAGCTGAATTGAAGGCACGCATTGCGCAACACATTCTGAATATGACCCCGGAGACACTGCGATCAGTTGTGGAACATGCCGTTTCTCGATTTCAACTTGTTGCAGAAAACGGTGGACAGTATATTGAACATGTTTTGCACCAGTCTCGCGAAATTTAAAAACCAATTTGATGGATGCTTTTTATGCGGTTTTTGGCCTCAGGGCAATTAAAAACCGATTTTTCCCATCCGTTTGATATGACCTTACCGTGGTGGATGGGCTTACGGCTAACAGTATCACACATGTACAGTCATGCACACTGAACAGTATAGTTGGTTCAACGTGTAACTTGCACCTTAGCCATTATTTTACGATTCATTTGTCATTTGTAGTCGAACCCTTTTAAATTAGGATGCGTACAGCGCCATCTGTTGCTAAAATTTGGAATTATTTTTTTTTCTTATGCCATACGCTTTCCCCCTTCTTCAATAATATTCCGTTCAAATTTGACGTCATTCTGATCAGTGGTTCTTTATTGATAGCGTTTTGAAACTTTAATTATAATTACCCTGTATATATATGTTAGTCATGCAGCACAAAGTAATGCCCTAAAATTCCATTTCACGAAAACTGAACAGAACTAATATGGCTGGAAGCCAAAAAAAAAGTTATGAGCACAAATATCCGTCTGTCAAAGAAGATTAAGTATGCTAGCTGTTCTACAACAACTATCAGTGGCATTTGTATTTCTGAACAAAATACCAAGTAAATGTGAATCGGAAACAATGCAGGTATGTAGTCATAGTTCCTTAATATCCATAATAAAATGCCAAAAGTGCTCAGTAGTTTCTACAAATAATGTGTATCAATTTTTATGCTCTAGGTTGTTTTTTTTATCCAAGAAAGGATGTGTCCTTGTGTCAGAAGTTCAGGCCAGTACTCCGAGAAGGAGCAGAAATATAATGACTCTGGCAGCAATAGCAAATATCTATTATAAATTTACTCATAAAATAAATTTTATAGTAAAACTTCTGTACATTTTTCAGTCTTCTTTCTTTACCTGAACTACCTTGCAAACTGCTCCACCATCAGTTAATGATTGAGCTACACTCCAACACAGATCGCAAGATAGCATTGCTCAGAAATATTAGTGTGCTGACAGTAGTTTTGGAATTCCTCATGTATCAATAAAAATGAATATCAAAAGTAAATATTATTTTAATATCCGGTTGTAAAAGCCAGGATGAAACATGCTAGAAGTCTAGCAATTAAAAATTTTCATATTACAGTCTACTCTTGAACCTGATAATTTTAAGTGATTATAATCATTAAATTTAAAATCTAATACACAATTTAAGCTAGGTAATAACAGAGACAAAACTTTATATGTGCAAGTAAATTCATAAAAATGTTTAATTATACAAGATTAATCAGCACATAATGTAGAATTTACATATTTTTGCAAGAATTAAGATTTTAAAAAATAGATAAAACAATGAATTATAAACGAAAAAAATTATATATTTGCTGGAGAGAAAACAGTACATTTTTGCTTCATTTAAAAAAGCAACCTTGTCGAAATATAAGAAATTCATTTGAAAAATCTAGTTTAAAAAATTAACAAAATTTCATGACATAACACTGTAACTTAGATAATGTGTTCAACCATGACATTTAATCTACATAAAATACAACCATCAAGTAATGCAAATATGAAAACAGTATAGACCTGCTAATGCATATAAAATTGCTTTGTCTTGATCGTAGCAGAACATATCAGGATCATCGTGAGATACTTTAGAAGGCCTCGCCTTTGGCTTAGATGTTCCACTAAGAGATTCCATGAGAGCCACAGTTTGTTCTACAAAAGTTAAAAAGTGGTTTTAAATAATGGATGCCAAAAATAAATTACAAGAAAGTAACAGCCAAACAGAAATTTTACACTTTTACAATTAACTAACTTTAAAATTAAAATTCTAACAGAGCACCAATGTTCTTCGTAATTAGTATAATTTTGACACCTATTATAAGAAGCCATTTTCAAAATAATCTTATATTGTAAATTCAGTTACAGAATATTCAAACAATATAACATTCATCTGTGAAAACTTTCAACCAAATGCTGAAATTGATTCAAAGAGCCCTCATTCTTCCAACTAGTTAATAAAATTAAATGTGTCCAGATGCCCACAGTTAATACCCCCGAAAACCTGAAGTTAAACTCTAAGAAAAAAAATTTAAAGAAATCACTTTATTTGAATACTATTTTTGTTGTCCTAATTCAGGTTCTAATAATTATGAAAACAACCCAGATTTTTTTAACAAAAGCCTCGGCAGTAATTAATCAATTCATTCTGTGAAACATATTGAGAGGAAATATACGATACACAATATGAAACAAATTCAGCAGCACTCATTTTTTTTACTATTATTATGCTATAAAATGACAAATTTATCAAGTGATTCAGATTCATACTATGCAGCAGAAACAAATTGATGCTGTTCTATCATACAGAATACTAAATTGTACTGATATATTTCATACTAGAAAAACCCAGGTGCAAATTGCCTCTTCATTCGAGAGATTTCCCTTCAAATTTGACACGTTTAAATAGATATATATATGCGAGAGAAATGTTTAACATTGATTGAAAACAAATAAAATAAACATGTTTTATGACAGGAAATATATTTTTTTATTTACATATTATTTAAATATTTCTTTATTCGAAAAACCTCTTGGTAAACAACATTCCGTGTGAAGTATTTTTCAATGTTTAATAATTTTCCTTGTACTTCAGATGTCTTTGTGTAAATTTTCACGTGATTGGGAATCCTAGACCTTGAAAGAGCAACATAGAGCTGTCCATGTGAAAAGACAGGCTCATCGAGGTAAATTCCAACATGATCGAAGTTTCCCCTGCGATTTGTTGATAGTCATCGTGTAAGCTGGAATTAACGGGAACTGGCGGCGGTTGAGAACGAATGGTAGATTCACTGGTGGCTAATTTAATTCTTGGCAAGAAAACAACATCGCCACGATTGCATTCAGATACAATTTGGCGTCCAAACTATATCACGCGCATGATATACCACTGACGTAATTTACTACTTTCTATTAAAAAACGGAAATCAATTTGAAATATAGAATTAATATAATTTAAAATTTCTCAGAAACTATTAATCATAGCGAGATAAATTTCATATCAATCGATAAAAAATTTTATTTCACTATTTTAGAGCTATTAAATTTGAAATTAGAACGAAAATTAATCTTTTAAATTTAATTTACTGAAATTTAGGTTCTCTCTAACAATGAAATAATGCTGTTTAACGTCTTGCACTGCTATGGCGCGAGTTTTATTGTTGGTGACGTCAGAGCGTTACCGGAGGATCTGGGCTATTATATTAGTAATTCCACACTAAATTTAATCAAGCCATGGAAAAATAAAGTTTAATATAAAATCCACTTTGAAATCGTACACTTACCTTGAAGAGATGATGGTGTATTTGAATCAGTCATATCAGTAATGGTAGGCCAGTTGTCCCTAACTAACATAAGAAAATTCATTTAATAAACTTTAAGATTCAAAAGCACATGTAACAGGAAAAGTGAGGAAAAAGTAAGGATTTTCTTACCAGCTTCAACTGTTAGAGTTTCTGGAGGTATAAAAGCTTTGCCAGCTGATCTTTGCCACTGATCTAAAAAGAAAAATGTATAATATATTATACATTATAATATATTACTAGAAATCGCCCAGCGGTCGAAATTCGACCGTAATTCATTAAATTTTTAAGTTTGAACGTTATTGAGGTTTTTTTTTATTGAAACAAAAAAAATGAGGGGGGTTAAAAAAATAAATGTTGTCCGACTGTTGACCACAGACTTTTATGTGTTTGACATTCAGTATGAACGTAAACAATGAATGTTTTTTCTTATTTAATTTAATGTATTAATAATACATACTACAGTGAAACCTCCCTGAGCGGCCACCCCTCCGTTCCAAGAAAAATTGGCCACTCAAAGGGGGTGGCTGCTCTGAAGGGTTTTCGTTACAATTGCAAGATAATTGCTATAATACATAATATAAACAAGTCTGACACATATTTCTAAAATGAAGTTTGAGACTTATCTAAAGAGAAAACAGTACTTTATTTAATAATTTTTTAAAAAAAGGATACAATTTGTGACTGTTTTAAGTTTTTAACCTTCTTGGAAAAAACCATTTTTTGAAGTTCGTTTTTCAGTTTAAAAAGTAAATCTCTAACCGATGCGTTTGTCAAATGGGATGGGCGAACCCACCCGGCGGCCGTTCAGAGGGGTTGGGTGGCCGCTGATAGGGGTTATTTTAACATTAGGTCCATGGGCCGAAAAATTCGTGCCATGAAAAATTGGCCGTTAAGAGGGGTGGCCGTTCGAAGAGGTTTCACTGTATATATAAATTCCTTAGAGACAATCTCCTCTGTGCGACTGTTTGACCACAGACTAATATGTGTTTGACATTGACAGATTTAAATCATCCGCATTTTGTATTTCACTCCAAAGAGTTTTTTTTTTTTATAAATAACCTAAATAAACTCCCTCTTGGAGTGGATTTTCACTGCAGGGGGATTAAATCAATTACAAATCATCCACTCCGCATAAGCTCCTCAAGGGAGGCCAGACCCAGGAACAATCAGGAACCAGCGAGTGCAGCCTGCGACAACATCGGCGTAGTACAATATGTGTCCAACGATCAGCAAACTCCGAAAAACCGGGACACAGCCACAAAATGGTGAAAATCACCTATAAATTCTATCAGCATTACATAAATTTTATCTTCCTGCACTCCTTCTCCATATGAACTTCAACTATGCCAAATCTCACACTCCTCCGTGCGCGCAATGTGCTTAAAAAGGGGTACAAAGTTTTTTTTTCACGTATTAATATATAGATAGGTATTGTGTAGCTGCAAAAGTGGTCATCTCCACTTTTCAAAAATATGTTTTTTAAAGATTATAAGTCCATTTGATCCTCTTAATGTCTTACTATCATAAATTGCACACTAGAACACATTGCCTAAACACTCCGAATGCCATACAGTTTATATCTCACTATCATAAACTGCGTACTAGAACACAATGCCTAAACACTCCGAATGCCATACAGTTTATATCTCACTATCATAAACTGTGTACTAGAACACATTGCCTAAACACTCCGAATGCCATACTGTTTATATCTCACTATCATAAATTGCACACTAGAATGCATTGCCTAAACACTCCAAATGCCATACAGTTTATTTTTTAAATTTCATTTTGACTACATGTGACAGAAAATCCATAGTTCTCAAAACATTTCGTATTTGGAGATGGCCGCAGCTACACGTCACATATTTATATCATATTATACATACTTATATAATATTTAAAAGAATTTATTGGCTAAAGAATAATAAATGAATATATTTTTTGAAAATATAAAACCCTTTAATTTCTTTTCTCTAAGTAATTTAGAGTCATGCAAAATATAGATACATTCCCCAAGGTACGAAAAATAGAATCCACTTGATAACAATATCATAAAGGCGTTTTTTATTACAAAAATATTTCAAAATAATTAGATGCAGATATGCAACTGGAAATTAAGTACCAATTCATGAATTTTTTCACTATTGTAATTTGTTCTTAAGTGTGTGTAGTACAGATTACATTTTCCTGTCTATGCAAAATTTAACCAACTCCAATGCATTGCACAACATAATACTTGTAATGCAAAAATAAACTTTGAAATATGAAGTATCGGAATTTTTTCTGTAACGATTTGAAAACACATTCAAACTCAAACTGTGCATTCTGTCGTTAGTTTCCAACTGTATAACTGCATTCAATCATAAAGTTGCCATAAATTAACAAATTACTTGGCTGTAACAACAATTCATGACTAGAAAGCTGAAACTTCAAAAATAAATGCTGCTAAATAAGATATCCTCAAATTGAATTTCAACAAGAAACATAATACTTGTTAGAATACGTCGGGAGAACATAACCAATTATCATTTGTGAACTGAATATTGAACTCATAATTTTAAAATGAAATAAACTAATTATAAATAATTTCATTAATAAAATAAAAAATAACTTTAAGACATCATTTCCTTACATTTTCCTACCCAGCCTCCAGCAGCTTCATAAACTCCACCATTATCTTCACAAGATTCATGGCACAGCCAAGCTACTACAGGACTCACACAAGATGGTTTTAATTGGTCAAATATATCTGAAAAATAAAATAATTTTAAAAAAACTGTTAAAAATCATAATTAAGCTGTAATTTAGTTTCACCAATAAAAAATAGTTAATTGTGAACTGTGGAATTCACATAGAATAAATAGCAAAAAAAATTCCCAGCAAGAGTTACTACTTTCAGCTAAAATTTACAGATCTGATAATAAAAATCGGTAAACTTTCAGTCTACGGTGCCCACTTGCTTCTCTCCAATTTTTCTTGGAGCAATTTCATTTGCTGGCGCCAAACACTGTTTGGGATGCGCAGTGCACTTTTCATTGCTGTACTGTGCATGCTTCATTTGAAAAGGAGCGATTGAGCACGCAATGCCTTCGTCATTTCAAACGCGTACCGGGCAATTATTTTTAACTTAAAAAAACATCAGCGGCTTCGCTTTCTGCAAAGCGAGACACTAGTAGCTTCGCATATTCATTGAGAAGCGGAAACACAGAATAACATACACAATTCTGAACCTAAAAGTGACTGAAAATGTTCATAAACGAGAAAAGTGTAGCTAAAACTTCACATACCTATTTTAATTGCCCAATTGCTGTTTACACTTAGGACCTATCAATCCCTCATCCACACACTTCAAAAGAGAACCAATGCCATAATCAACAACAGCTGTACGAAGCGCACGTAACGAAATGATAAAATCAGACGAAAATCAAACCGACAGAACAAATTTGATTGAATCAACCAATCACATCAAACCGATCAATGAAACAAACCAATCAAAACGAATCGTAATATCGCGCCATGTGCAAAACACCGACAAACAGATCAATTTCCACGCAAGCGCACATCTCACTCGTTAAAATCATCATTGCGCAACCAAAACAAATATCCTCTCCTCTCCAATCTGGGCGGCAGAGAGTTGGTGATCCTAAGAGGAACAAAGTAAGTGGGCACCGTAGGCTGAAAGTTAACCTAAAAATCATTACTAGCAAATTGACAAGAATTATTTTTTTCATTTAATAATCTTTTGAATCTGCTATCCGAATGAAAAAAATAACAAACAAAAGAATAAATGTTAGAGGCAATTGCCAACAAATCGGAATTGATTTATACTTACCAGGAGGTAAAATATCTTGAGTTAACCTTGATGCAGCAATAGGGACAATGGTATTACAGTGAATATTGTACTTTTTTCCTTCAATTGCTAGAGTGTTACACAGTCCCAAAGCTCCAAGTTTCGCTAAAATTTTTAAAACAGCAATTTTTAAAAATTTTACTTATTTATAAATTAATTAGATTAGATTCATTAAACTATGATAAATCAGCATCATATTTGCAAGATTATTACTGTCTTGCTTTAAATTATCAATAAAAATAAATGCAGTAAAAATAAAATAAAAAGGTATCTGAGTAAGACATTATGATATGAAATATTTAACAGTACAACATCATTAAAGTCATTTTTAAAAAATAGATCTACTCAGAACAATAATCACCTTAAGGGCATTTACTATTGATTTAAGTATTCTAGAACAAAACAGCATTTTAGTGACCGAATATCATTTTAAAGGTATTAAAAAATTAAGTTCATTGGGGATGAGACATCTGATAAATTTAAAAAAGAATTAGCATCACTCGAATACAAAAATATTATTTAATTACATAATCTAGAAGTACATGAAGCTGATGCTAAAAACCAAATCCATCATCGCATAATCTACGGCTTTTATGTATCCATCAATATTTAACAACTATGGAAATACTTCTTTCCAAAGAAACGCTTTCATATGTGTAAATTTGAAAACATATTTCTTTGGTATCTTTTTAAAATAAAGCTGAGTTCATTCATGCCCAGAAAAATATGACAATAATAAAATATATTTGTTAATTTTGCTGTTATTTCATTAAATTTCCAAGAGATACTGCTAGAAAAATGGCAATAAGTCGATAAAAGTTTTAAAATATGAAGGACATTCTTTAATATATCTTGAAATTCTTTAATAATCAGTGCAAGTATGAAAAATTATTATTAAAAAAAGAATGAAAAAACAGCAATTGGCAGCTTTCTAGAGTAGTTTTCACTAGAACAGATTTTAATTTCTGAATCTATGTACCTGTCATAATATCAGTTTCTGAAATTTAATCCTTCGCTACACAATGGCAATATTTTAAAAGCAGGATAATAATTCTTAGCCATCATTAATTGTTTCTTTTTGATATAAGAATGCTGTGCTTAGAATATTGCAATGATGAAAAGGGTAGTCTTACGCATTACAGTAAGTATCAGATATAACACACAATAGCCTCTAATTTCAAAATTTTTATATAAATGATTTAAATTTTTTAAAAATACATCACAACTCAGAAAAGAATAGTCTTTAACAAAATGAATGAATGGCATACCAGCAGAATAATTTGATTGTCCAAAATTTCCGTAAATTCCAGCACCCGAGGCTGTCATGATAACTCTGAAAAACAGAACACACATTAGCAAATTTTTTGATGAGTTTTCAGTTACATTAACTCAAACAACATTATGTGCAGACCTGCCAACCTCCAGATTTGAAAAAGAGGGAGACATTTTCAGTTATACATACACGATCGCAATGCGCAGCAGGGCCAACATTTACTTTATTTAATCATGTACAAATAAGGTGGAGGGGGCCTAATGAGACAATCTTTTATTTTGGCTATATTTTTTTTCAAAATTTTATTTTTTTCACAAAATAAATAAAATGTATTAGTTTTTAAAAAATTGCTTAGCTGGGTTTTAAAATAATCTGGTCAGTTTTTTAAAGACATTTTTCTTAGTCATCTTCCATACATATTTTATATCTAGGCAGTATTACCAATATAAATTATTGAATTACCTATATATTTATATATTTCTTGATTATAGTTTTTTTTCATATTTACAGTTGAGTTCTACTTACAAATAAGTCTTATTTACAAATTGCATGATAATGTACTTTTACTCCTTTAAAGAATAAGTTGTTGCAGATTTTGCCAGAAGCAATTGAAAACTCAAACGTTCAAATGATAGAAAAAGCATACGATTTATCTTTTTACAAAGCGATAATAAACTAATATTCCTCGGAATAGGCCTTGGTAAATACAGTCTGGTATTTCTTTTTAGATTCTTTCGATGGCATCAGATCTGGACTGATGGAAAAAGAAATGCACACAAAAAAAAATTAAAAAATATTTCGGCGATACTCCTAACACGACGAGATAGGCAGAAGAGATAAACAAATTCTCCCAAGCATGCTAAACAGTCAAAGCAACGCTTGCGCCGAAAATCCATGGCGATAGTCATTAGTCAACAAGCTTGGACATGATACCGCGGCAAAGAGCTAATGAAGAATCTGTAGGGGAATGACATCACGCATTTGAAATTTGAGGAGAATGTGGTCGCGGCAAGCGGTGGATTTTTCTTTCGTCGCTCTTTTACTGCTTCTTTATTAATACTATTTATTTGCTCAGATTTCTCAAAAATACTAAAAAGCGGGAGGAAATCGGTGAGAATCGGGAGATGGGAGAAATTATTAAAAAGCTGGAGACTCTCGCAAGAGCGGGAGAGTTGGTAGGTCTGCATGTGTAATCTCATACCTCTTGCATGAATAAGTGGAATAATGAATTTTAGAAGTTTCAAAAGATATATTACATATATAATAAATTATACCTTCCATAGTTTTGTCTTCTAAAATAAGGCCAAGCTGCTTTAGTAACTATAAATGAACCTCTCAAGTGAACTCTGTGAATAAGATCTGAAAATAAAAAACAAATATGAAGCTAAGATGAAATACATTTAATTGGTAAAAAGGCACCACCTTTCAAAATTATGTTTCATAGTAATACAATTTGTTACTGAGGCTTTATATTATTTATTATTTGTAATTGAAAAAAATAATTTTAAATGTAGTCATATAAACTTTATCCGAAAGAACTAAATTTACTAAGATGTAAGTTAGCACTACAGTTTTTTTTTTTAATTGTGAAATATGAAATGGGGTTTTATATAAATTTTCAGACCCCACAAAAAATGTTTAAAGTTAACTGAATTTCAAAAATATAATGAAAATTTTGTGTACATCCATATGTCTAAACACAATGATCAAACAAAAATTAAAAATTTATTGACCAATTAATTGAATCAAACAATAAGTATCATATTTAAGCTTTCACAGCTAAAATGTTACACTGAATAGAATTAATAAAAAATGTTTAATATACACACTTACCCCAATCTTCAACTGAAATGTTAGTGAAAGATTTATCTCGTAAAATGCCAGCATTATTGATGAGAATATCTAAAGAAAAAAAGGCTGCATATAGCATTTCCAATTTAACTAAAAGTAAAAATAACATACATTCAGTTATAGCCTGAATGGGGGGAAAATCCATTTAGTTATAAGTCTGTCTTATATAAAAAGATTCATAAGGATGTGCCATGTTTTTATGTAACATTTATAAGGAATTCAAACAATGGATGCAAGAATATCTCAAACCAGTTTGGTGTCTTATTAAACGAGAAAAGTTCTTTTTCTTATCAAAACAGATTCAAGAGAAACGAATTATAGTTAGGGTTGTTTGTAAATTCCTACCATCACTATGATGTCATAACTAACTTTACATGCAAAAAAGCGTTGCCAATCTTTAAAAAAATAACAAAGTTCCTGAGCAATTAATACAAAGCAATATGTTTGAAGTCCAACATACTATGGAAACAATAATTTTATTGCACATGTTGATTGTAAAAGATTATCTCAACTTTAGAA
>BGPR01036059.1:4658-15692 GCA_013235015.1 Araneus ventricosus
GGTCGCTGAAGGTGGCTAGTTAACCTTAAAAGGAAAAAATAATGGATGGATTCATTTATCATCTTATCTACACTGATGGCAGCAAGAATGAAATTGGACAAACAGGTAGTGGGGTTTAAACACGGTCGGGGGGAGCTTCTCTTGAACGAAGAAATGCTGACTACTGCTCAGTTTTCCGCTCCGAAATGATCTCCATTGATATGGCTTTAGACTTTGTTCTGGAACATCAATTATTCGGTGAGATATGGATTCTCTCGGACAGCCGAAGTGTCCAATATCTTGATAATTGGAGAGATGTTAGTGACCGGAGGGGAATGAATATCTTTAACAAACTCAAGACCCTGTGCAATTCTTGTGTTCTTCATCTACAATGGATACCATCACATGTAAATTTAAAATATAACGATATTGCTGATAGTCTTGCTAAAGAAGGTACTACCATGCCTCAGGCCTATGTAGAACCCTTGACCTACCTTGAGTTATACTCAAGAAGAAAGGACTTTGTTAGCATTTCTTGGAGGCATCCACCAGCTCATTCATGATAACGTAGTGAAGGCCCCGGTGCTACTATACATTTTAAGGGGGATAGGAAAGACCAAACAGGCTTTGGCTCGCTTAATTTCCGGTCACTTAAAAACCCTCAGATTCTCTCGTGGTAATAAGAAGTTCAATATCTGCACAAAGTGCAACATGATTGAGGCCACTCCGCAACATCTACTTGACTGTGTTGCCTTGGTGTATGATGACCTGTTTAAGCGACCGGATTTCGTGTTGGAGGTGATAAGGACGAGGGACCTCATGGATATGATCTGATTCAGATCAGAAGGATTAGAAAGAAGAAGAAGAAAAAAGAAATCGAAGTATGAATTTTTGACCCTTTCTTTTGACTGATTGGATCAAACATTTGATACAGATTGTAACGAAATTGTTTTCAGTCTTATATTTCAAACTAGTTGATCCAACGCAGAGCATCTGCGAGACGTTATGCGCACACTATGCATTTTTGGCCAAACTGGCGCTTTCAAGATCCAACGCAAAGCATCTACGAGCCGTTATGCGCACATTATGCATTTTTGGCCAAACTGGCGCTTTCAAGCTCCTGACGTTTCAGCTCGCCCAAAATCTAGCAAGCGTCAGTTATCGTCTGCAAAGACATTGAGCCAAGCTGCCGATTCAGTGCTCCAAGAAAATTCGCCAAGACAATAAAGGCGGCAAGTGATGTGTTTATAACGGAAAGGTACCCAATGCACAATATTCACAAAAGAAAGTTCCATGATGTTCACCTCAATTTGTGAATTAATACGATTTTAACTTACTGATTTGAAATTTTGTCGACAATCTGAAAATTCTCTAGCTCGCCTAAGTCCATCTGTTTCATTTCTAACTAATCTCTTTTGAATAATTTCATCCAAAGTTCCATTAAGAAATATCGTGATCTCTACATCTTAAACTCAATTTTTTCGAGAATAAATTGTTTATACCGAAAGACTATAGCAGCAGGCTATGCCTATGAAGTTCAGCTTAACATGGAGGAGGCTACCGGTTTTATTTTGTAAACAAATCGATCATTGAAGTCGGCAAAAGAGAAACCAACTTCTTTTTTCTGCCCCGTACTTTAGAGTTTTATATAGAGGGTGTCCCAAAAAGTGGAACAAGCATTTATTTCCTTAAATATAGCACCTAGACATATACTTCCAATTACAATGTTTCATCAAATAAAGTAGGAATTTGTGTGAAAACACTTTGGGTTCTGTGGAAGCTGAATATAAAAAGTTTAGACAATAAAATTTTGATGCGTTTCCCGTAGAGCAGAAGTGTCAATGAGTGAAATGTTCCTCTTAAGCTCATATATGTATAAACTAAGTTTCACAATTCTACCTGCAAAACTTACCGAGATATGTTAATTTTTAAATTTTAAGGTGCTGCTCACATAATACTTATATGGAGATGTTTATTGCAGAAGTGCAAATTTATTCAACATAAAAAAACATTGAACATTGAATTGACAAATATTTGCAATGTAGTACATCCTCCAGTCATCATGGATTGAAAAAAATTTGGCAATCACGCATACTGTTACTCAGTTTCATTTACAGATAGTTGGAACTATACACTTGATAAAGAATGGAAGGACAACTTGAAAATTTAAGGTATAACAGGAAAATAGCCTAATATTGAGCAAGAATACTGAATTATTTGCTTTAAGTGTTGTGCGTAATATTGAGCTTTCCCTAAAAGCATATGACGACTCGTCCTTTAGGTCTGCAGAGTTGCAGAACTCACTAAAATTATTTTGAAAATTCGTTTTTATTTTTATTTGATTACGTCTCCACTCTTAGAGCTCAATTATCAACGAAAAAAGATAAAATGAGAAAAGAAGACCGAAAATGAATGACATAGTAAGACAGGCACAAGATAGGGTTGCAAATAGTTTTGGAAAGCGCTAAAATTCGCTCATTGCGTACAACTAAGTGACATAATGAGCGAAGGCCAATAGCTATTCTTTCCATTTTAGAACTTAGACAGAACTAGAATTTCTTATGCTCCTGTTTTACTCTAGGTCAACTAATGTTGTTCTTTTTTTCCCTTTCAATATCGTTCGTGTTCGCGCGTTCTTGATTCTTTTTTTTTCATTGGCTGATTTTAGGTTTCAGGTTCACTTTCATGTTGCCTCCACGGGAACTTTGCTGGTTACTACATATTCGATTTCTTTTGTTAAAATCTGTCACCGAAAAAAAGGACTGTAAATTTCTAAAATACAATTGAGATAATTATATCTACAATATGGGCTATCTGAAAGTAAAGCTATTTTTGAAAAATTCTATTTCAATTGTATTTGAGTAATATTGTTATAACACTGCTTGTTTCTGGAAAGATAAACATCACTGTTGATATGTCACCGTGAATATTTTTGAAGGTTCACAAGACGAACTATTTTTATAAATACTTCTATTAATGTATTATTTGACTATTTTTTAGATTTAGCAAGATTTAGAAAATGCATTGTTATTTCCTGATTCCTCCCTTTAAATAATTTTTTTAAATATGTATATTATCCCTAAAATGTACATCGAAAGACTGTATCAAGCAGCAATGAGAGGTATGGAAAAGTGGTCTAAGTCAATAATATTTGTCTTCTTATATCTCTCTAAGTTTTGCAGATGGAAGCATGCAACTTTGTATGTGAATAGTTGAATGTAGAAAATACATTTTACTAATTGATATTTTTGTTCTACTGTGACCGCATAAAAAGTTAATTTTTGTAACTTTTTATGATCAATCTATTTCGATACCAAAGTATATTCATACAAATTCTTACTTTATTCGATGAAATTTTGAAATTGGAAGTATATGTCTAGGGTCAATATTTAATTAAATAGACTCTTGTTCCACTTTTTTGTGACACCCTGTATAGATACTTAGATAAGACGGTTTCATTCATTATTTTCAGATGTTCTGTTTCTCGAGTCACAGACTGCACGTAATGTGATTGATTGTAATTGCTTTAATATTTCAAGTTTTAACAAGTTAGTTCTTCAAATTTTCTTGTATGAGTAAACAACTTGATTTTGTATATATCAAAATAAATGTATTTTCGATATTACAACGGCTATTTATTTAGTCTGATGCTATAAAATCTATGATTTTTGTCGAGTGTTCGGCTCAGTATGGTCAGGTTTGGCTCTTGCACCATAAAAACCTACAAACATATAATTTTTGTCCCAAGACCACATACTAAATTTCGTTTATCTAATTCATCGCGTTTTTGAGTTATCGCCTTCGCATAATCTCAAATACACAGGCCGACAGACCGTCAACCAATTGAAAGATTTGGTCCAAAATTCGAAATAGATCTGCAATTTATATGACGAAACTATGTGCCAAATGTAATACATCTAGCTATTTATATTCTCGAGTTATGAAGACGAATAGAAACAGACATACCTCCCATTAACGGATTTTGTCCAAAATTTGACGAAAATCTACAAATTTGGTGTGAACACTGCGTACCAAAAGTTCGTTCGTTTAGCTCAAATCGTTTTTGTGTTATCGCGTTCACAGACAGCTAGACATAATTACAAAAACTCTGTTTTCTGGTCTCAGGGAGTTCTAAAACATGGAGATTCATCTCGATCTCAAGTCGAATGTTTTAACGATTACAATACTTTCTTTTTGTATACTCTGCATAGGAGATAGTAAAAACGAGTCGTCATTTTCCCATTCGTTAAGCTAGCGAGAGATTTTTCTGCAATAATGCGCTTTAATTCTTCCTTGAGACACCGAAACAATCATTATCATCATATCAACTTCACTACGAAATGATGAATGACTAGTAAGAAAATAGTTAGTGACTGGTTGAACTGTCTTTTTGAATAAAACTGTCTCATCCTAATTAAAAATGTTGATGTTCGAATAATAATTTTTTTCTTTTCCACAATGATTCAGCAACTTCTGGAGTGTTAGCTGCTTCTCCTTATTAGGGATGGTAAAAACCTACCGGTTTTAACCGAAAACCGTTTTTTTTTAAATTTCGGTTAACCGGGTTTTTTCGGGGTTTTTTTTTTGGCTCGGTTATAACCAGTTATTTTCTTAAACCCAATAACCGGGTGGAAATAACCGGATCGAAAGATAGGCTCGATTTTAGGTTCGATTAGGTTAAAATTTACCAAGTTATGAAGCTTTGAATTTCCGCATCTTAGGACAATCACCGACAACCGTTTCCTCGAGGCGTCTGTTGGTTGGCGGAATACACAACGAACCTTTATGAACAGATAAATATAATGTTGCTGTTATTATCTGGGATCCTAATTGCAGAAATAAAATTGAAATTATCGAGCGAATTCAAACTAACTTCTTGTGATATTTACTTTAAAAGAAAAATGGATTTTACTTGCAAGATGTATCTTCTTCACGTCTACTTGATATCTTTTATATACATAGTTTATGCTCCAGACGTGATCTTTTTGGGGTCCTCTTCTTTTATAAAGTCATTAATGGTTCGATTGATTGCAGTGATATACTGAGCTCCATAGATTCCGCTGTGCCTGTCAGATCTTTAAGAAACAAAAGTTAACTTCAAAAGGTATATTCAAGATATGATCTTGATCATATTTATATTCTTCTTGATCATGATCATATTCATATTCTTCTTGATCATGATCATATTCATATTCTTCTTGATCATGATCATATTCATATTCTTCTTGATCATGATCATATTCTTGCATGCCTAGGGCTTTCTAAACAGGATCTTGTTTCTAATCCTCTATTGACTTTGGATTTCTTTGGCGTGCACAGGCTGATGGACCTGATATAGCTCTGCTGATCTTCGGAGATCACCATCAACAACAACATATTCAAGATTTAACTACGTAAACAAGTTCTCTTTGTACAAATTTTATAGAATTTTAACAAGTTCTCTGATGAACTTGACATTTTTCATATGTCTCCTGGTGTTTTTAAATCGAATTATTTAAAACTTTTAAATACATGATGTGTTTTATTTTGCTTTTTTACTCTTGAATTAATTTAATTTTTAAGATTTTTATGCGTTTTAATTTTCCGTGTTCATACGTATTCAACCAATTTTTTGGTGTTTTTTCATTGGTCTGTGTTCAATTTTTGTACTCCGCAATTGATTTTTATCTCTCGTGCGCATTTGCTTCTTCAAACTTTTAAACTCCTAATGTGTTTTTAAAGATTTGGTGCTTGTGCATATTTGACCCTTTAATCCTTGTTTTTTGAATTAGTCTTTTGATTTTATGTTTTAAATTTTTTAAAAAATTCATGTGTCTTTATGATATCAATATGACAGTATACGAATTTTAGAATCCTATTGTGCCTGTTAATGCTTTTGTGATTGCGTGTTTTCGTTTTAAATTATTTAAGCTTTTGCAAAATTTTTATGGTTTTGTGTTTTCAACTTTTATATTCTCTGTATTCACCTTTTTTTTCTAATGCGTTTTTTAATATCTTTATGATTCAGTCATTGTGGCTTCTGTTCTTTAAGTGTTTGTTGTTCATTGCACTCTTTAGAAGGAGTCATTTCTGTAATGTGCTTTTCTTTTAATAATAATAATAATAAATATCTAAATGAAATATAGGATTTGGCGTGTAAGCTTAGTTCGGGATTTCCTGTTTATGTCCGTCCTCCTCATCTGACTGAGGCTGAAAATTATGAAGGACAGTTCCAAAATAGCCCTAGTGTTGCTTCAAAACGAAGCGTTATTATAACTAAACTAATTAAAATATAACGCCTTGCACAAAAATTCAAATTCCAAAAAAAATCCAATCAATCCAAGTCAATATCAAAATATTTTACCTGTTGAAATAAATGTAAATTGACATTCGATCTACATAGGTAATTTGTTCACAGAAGAAATTCAGCCTCGGTTATTATAGTTAGTCCCCTTTTATAAAATTGTTTTGGAAACAAACTTACAAAATTCAAAAATTTTCGTCAAATAGGGGAAACTAGGGATACATGACCCTACTTGATTTTCTCAGATTGTAAGACAATTGGTAATTTGTGTGTGCCATCCCTATTTGACCATTGGTCATATGGCCTATTGGGGAGGATTTCCATTCCAGTCTGAAAAGCCATGGTAATGGTGCGCAGGTAAATGCGTTTTGGGAGCCCAATAGTAAATTTTCTCTTTTTCATTCCTCTGAAGATAGGAAGTTTACTATTGAGGATATGAAGAATTAAAATATTTCTGAGTTTTACGCATACTTCAAGCTATAATTTGATGCACGAAGTTGGGAAATATCTTAATTCTAAGTGTTTACTCTTTAGATTATTTAGAAAAAGTCAGAGTAGATATACTTGACCCTACCAAAAAGCTACTGCAGCTTCGATGTCGTAGCCGACTGAAGGGGAGTTGGAACCCTAAGTCCGTTAACCCCCCCTCACACACACACTAACCCTGTTATTTCGATGTACCTTTTCTCAAAATCTGTTATAGATACATGCTTGAAACTTTTAATACAAGTAAAGTACACTTTTCTCATTATACTGAAATGAGTTTTTTTTAAAAAACTCAAACTTTATTTTTTACAATTTTGTGTGTGCGCTAGAGACGCTACTATGTTACCAGTTCCATTACTATAATTTTTATCATTTAATCAATTCAGTATTTTAATTGTTTTTTCAGGTTTGAATTAATTTAACTTAAAACTAGGTTTTTATTAATAACAGTTGCACTTTATAGTTTAGATATTATTTAATTTTAAATATCAGTTTTATTTATAATTTTTGATAATTAAGATTTTTTGAATTAGGTAGTTTGAACCTAACATTTGAATTTCGCGAACGTAGAAATTATCGAAAGAATTGCCCCTAGGTGATTTCCAGAAAGGCATTTATTTTATAATTAAATGACACGTCGATTTAGAATTATTATATTACGATATATGCATTATGCATTAATATATTATGATATATCCATTAAGCATTAATATATTATGATATATCGATTTAGCATTATTACATTATGATATATCGATTTAGCTTTATTTTGGTTTTCCAAAACCGGCTTCAATGTGCTAGAGACGTTACTATGTTACCAGTTCCATTACTATAATTTTTATCATTTAATTAATTCAGTATTTTAATTGTTTTCTTAGGTTTGAATTAATTTAACTTAAAACTAAATTTTTATTAATAACAGTTGCACTTTATAATTTACATATTATTTAATTTTAGATATTAGTTATATTTATAATTTTTGATAATTATGATGTTGTTGTTTAAGATAATTTGATGTTAAGATGATGATGTTTTCAATTAGGTAGTTTGAACCTAATATTTGAATTTCGCGAAAGTATAAATTATCGAAAGAATTGCCCCTAGGTGATTTCCAGAAATGCATTTATTTTATAATTAAATGACGCGTCGATTTAGAATTATTATATTACGATAGTTCCATTAAGCATTAATATATTATGATATATCGATTTAGCATTATTACATTATGATATATCGATTTAGCATTATTACATTACGATATATCGATTTAGCATTATTATATTTTAAGTATATTTATCATTATAAAAAACAAATCTTTTTATGATACTAACAATCAAAATATTCGAGAAGTATAAGGAAAATTAAAACTAGGGTAAAATATTCCTAGTTTCCCTTATAACAGCGAGAAACATCAAAAGCAATGTTAGAACTAAATAAGCAGTTAAAAGTTAAATTACTTATAAGATATAAGACATTTGAATACTTTTTTATGAGTAAGCTATTTTAAATTGAAGATTGCAAGACAAATTACTAAGAAATATTTCATACAAATGGAATAAAACCGACTTCATTTCGAAATGTTTGTCTTTCATGGCATTACTATGACAAGAAATTATTGGCTTTGGTTAAGTTAGAGCCTTTTTTATGTTGATCAGGATTACAGCATAGCGGTTTCACTTGTCAAATCATGTATCATAATAACATCAAAAGAATAAAATCATCAAAATCAGTCCTTGAAATATTCAGATATTTGTATCTTATGAATTTTTTTTATTTATAAAACTGTGACATTGAGACGAATTTGGTTATGAATGCTGGAAATAAAATATAAGTAGTAAAATAAAAGGCCCAACACCATGTATCAAAATGTGCTTGTTAATAGCATAAGCGGAGTACAAGAAAATTTTCGACATATTCAATTAATCCAGCGAAGAGAGTTCCTGTTTTAACTCGACTTTTCGTCATTTCTTCTGTTAGTCTGTAAATTGGTTTGTTACAAAGTCATGAACAAACGCGTGGCTCGATTTTCTTCGATTTTATCATGAGTGTTCCTTGAAGTCATTAAAAATGACATGTTTATATGGATATTTATTCATTGATTCCATCTCAAGATGGTGGCCGTTTTAATGGTTCCGTTTCATGTAATGTTCAACTTTTGTTAACAATATGAGCCAAACGGAACTCCATTCACAATGTCTCCGAAAATATCAACAATAGCAAATGACATTTAATTGTAATTTTCTTAATACTGATAAAAGCAGATATTTAGTTGTAAATTTTTAATACTGATACAAGCGGTGTAACTAATTCGCAGTTTAAAAAAAATGGTTAAACTTTTAAAGACTTAAATAAAAAGTAGATCTTATATGTAAAATTATGTTGAAGAAATAATTCCTATGAATTTATAATGCATAATATAATGTGTTGCCCGTGGAACCAGGACTTCAATAAAATGGGGGAAAAAATGCCCACAATGACAAGAAAAAGTTCTGTAAACAAAACAAAAGATACACATTATTGATTTTCTCGCTTTCTTCGCGATAATGACTTTCAACTGTAGAAGAACAATAAAGAGTACGTTAATCCGAAACAATATTAAAAAATTGCAACATGAAAATGATTATTACACAGCAAAGCAAAGTATAAAATCGAATCCGAAAATAATAATCGAAGACATTCAACTGAACGTTCTGCCCCGTCAGCCAATGAAACTTCCCGCAACGTTCCGCAGAAGTGTCGCGGGAGGAAGCTCTCTAGAGGAAAAATATCTTTCAAACTGACCAGGAAAAAATTAATTGAAAAAAACGGGAAAAGATATTTTAGCCGTTCTTGTTCTAAATCCGACATAACCGTTCCAGTAATAAGCTGAAAAAAAATGGAAAATAATAGTGTTATTAGAACGTCGGATGCAGCAAATTTAAAAACAAAAATAAAATGTCTATGGCAAAACTGACTATTTTTTAAAAATTTCTCAAAATTCAGTAAATTAAGTTTGAATCTCAAAACAAATTTCATTAGAACGAAAATTGTTCGTTCTATCCGATGGTGCATCGATTGTTTTTCAACGATCATTAGAAAAGATACTACAGCCGTAAAGGTGTCAAAAATTACCCAAAACAACACATAACATTAAATAAAAAAATTCTCTAGATTGAATTTTAAAATTCCGGTTTCGAGGTGCATTGAGTCATCTTTACGACTACCTATGTGTCAAATTTCATGGCTGTGAGTGCGATATATTCGTCTGGACATCGCACGCGCGCACACAAACATTGCCTTTCATAAGTATAGATTTTTAGAAGTGTCCTTATCCCTTTGCGGGCAGGTATGTCGTATAGAGTGCTCCAATCGTATTTGCCATGAGCTAAATAAAAACTATGGAAGGTGAAGAGCTCGCCACCCCTCTCACCTCGTATCAACATTCCTCCTACTTGCTCCTATAGTTTCGGCTGACAATGAATCAGTCAGTTCTGTCTGATCGCGTTTGAAAGTGCATGAAACGCTCTCCATAACCCCAGCTGGCTATCACGAAACGGCGGGAAATTATTCCTGCAGAACAATATTCGGTTGTTTGGGAAGAATGTAGCAGAAAATGTCAGCTGAGGACGAATCTGCTGCATTTTATCTCGATGGAAAATTGTCTGAGTACAGCGACTTACAAACTGATTCTGAGACGAATGTGGAGGACAATCCAGTTCACGAAGAATGTAGAGACTCAAATTCGAGCGCAAATGTTTGTATCATCCATGTATTCAACCACTAATATTATTAAGCAATAAAAAATAAAGTTATGCATGATTAAATAAACGCAGCGTTAGAGAAATCGGGATGGCTCATAGAGTGTACCAACCTGATCTGAGTGTTATAAAAAGTCACCTGTCCGCAAAGGGTTAAGAGAACAATGAATATCAAATTATGCACAAGAGAATCAATTGAAATTGTATTCCTGGCGGACAAACTAGTCGTCGAAGGCAGTTTGTTGAATATAAAAGAAAAGAATACTTAAATATATGTTTTTGTAAAATTATAATGACGAAATAATTCCTGTGAATTCATAATGCATTTCGAGAATTGCCCTTAAAAAGGGATACTAAACAGTAATGAGTTAAGGCAGCAGTTAAGACTAAGCAGAAGTAAATACCACTGCTACTCATGTACACAAACCAATCTTCGTCGTAGTTTAAAGTATAGTCACGTACAGAGGTCATGCAAGGGTAGACAATAACATGGGGTTTTTCCTGTGAATTTATAATGTATTATTAGAAGTGCCCTTAAAAAGGGATGCT
>BGPR01036060.1:0-15692 GCA_013235015.1 Araneus ventricosus
AATTCATTTGATAAGGTAAGTTATTTTAGGCATTAAAAATATTTTAAACGATTCATGAAAACTTTCGGGTGTTAAGAGAGTAAATCATATGAAACTCATGAATTAGTATATGAATATATACTAATTGAGGGTATATATATATATATGAAATGTTTTCGTAATTGTAGTCGTTAAATGATTAAACAGGCCGAGTATTTAACTAATTTCTTTTTATTATCGGACAGCGACGGAATGTACGTACATCTTCGTTTAAGTTTTAAGCCAAAAGTGAACAGAAGATCCCCGTTTTTTCTCAGGCAGGGATTTAACAGACAGACACGTGATCAAAGTGAAGGGAATAATAGCTATTTTTACTATATTACGTAAGTGTTTTAAGGGAAATGCATGGCGGCAATAAGTCGCTGATTTCGCGAGTTGTGTGCTCGTGGAAACGATTAAAATATTCTTTTAGTAATAAATATGCCAAAACGAGAGATTTAATATACCTCCAGAGCGGGAAATAGAACGAAATTGGAGTTTAAGAAAAGTGATTTTGGAATACATTAAGACTTTAAAATATATAATATTAGAATTTGAAATAAAATTAAGTGAGATTATTACATATATATATATATATATATATATATAATTAACTATATGCTTCTATTGAAAGTCTTCACATTTATTGGATAATTTACCTGTATGTATTTATGTTTCATCATAACAACTTCTCAAAGTAAAAGAATATATAAATGTAAAAAGTCACAAATTTTAAAAACAGTTACTTAATTTTCTCAGCAAAAATAAACTTTTCGGTACCCTCAGTCTCAAAATTTATGACACGTAAATCAAAGGATGTCGTAATATAAAATCTAGCGTCTAAGTTTCTAGTTTATGATACTTCCTGCTTCAGAATTCATTTTTTCCACCGTAGTTGTTCTTCTCTAATGAAAATACCTTCGCTTTCGCAGTTTTTTATGGTAAGTATTTTTAAGCCTTCTTTAACGAGGAGTAAGTTATTTTTAAATATTTATTCTAAGAAAGCGAAAGAAAGAAAAATTTAAAAAATCAGGGAAGGAATTATGGCCTGTTAATCTTATTAGTTGTAAAACGAAATAACGTTTGTATATGCACGCTGAAGAATTCCTTGGCAAACTTAAAATTAACCTAGCTGAAGAAGCATTTTTTATTATATTAGAAAAAAGCGTAATTGTGGGATCAAAAAATACGAAGTCTATCAAATCCTCATTAATTAGAATGTCGCTCAGATAATCACTGTGGTTTTAATTGATGCAAATCACCTACTTATATCCTAATTAAAGACAAAAATTGCTCTTAGAAGCTGTCAAAACATTTTATAGTATTATTTCCTTCCAATATTATATTAGCATGTTGAAAATGTATCTTTAAAAAGAGGAATCATGATTGGGAAAGAAATATTTTCTATTATTTGATAGTTTCTATTATAATATTTGCTTTCATGATTCCTTTGGAAGAAATGAGCTATTCATTATTTTTCTGTATCCAATAATATCAACACTGAAATATTCTCAAAAACACCAAATTACATAACACGCTTTTTACAGTTAACTATTGTTATATGTTTGAGCGAAAACATAGAATTAAAAAAAGAATACAATTTCACTTAAATTATATTTTCCTTTTAAATGCATTGATTATGAAAAATAGCGTGATACACGCTTTTATTTTTGCATTTCAGGAAATTTTAAAAGAAAGAAAGAAGTATTTAAATACTGTTAAGGAAAGTAAAATAAATTAAAATATTTTATTGAAAAAGCGATTTATGCATTTCTGTCTAAAGAATTTCTATTAATTTGTAAAATAAAGGCTATGAAAAACGCATGCTCAAAAATAAAATTTATTTCATTACAAACTGTTGTGAAATATTTGACAGAAACTTCGCACTTCAAAGCACACAGCTTTCAAATTATATAAGCCTTATTTATAGCTCCAATTAATTTAATTAATTTAGAGAGAATTTGCTAAGATTTGATGTTGTTCTTGGTTGAGCAGCGCTTTTACCCTTGCTTTAGTGCCCTTGTGAAAGAAATTCGAAAAAAAAATACGATGAATTTTTTGGCTTCATATCAAAAAACATAGTTCATTTTGCTCCATTGTGGTGAACAAAAACTCTTTTTCGCAACAAAATAGACGAAAGAATTTCGGCATTTACTCTACTGAAGCAACGCTATAATTTAGCTTTGTTTAAGTTCTCTTGTTTATTCGCATCATGTGATTATTAAGTATAATAATGAAAAACGTGTTTTGTCCTTCCTTAGCTAAAAAAATAGGCTTTATACGACGATTGATTTACATTTAAGAAAATGATAGTTCTTTTCATACAATTTTTTTTCCAAATCCATGTTCAAAGAAACGGACTAGATTATTATACATAATGATTGTTAAAAAGACATGATATTTATTATCCATGAGCTGCTAAATAAAAGCCTGGTTACGAAGGACAAAAAGAAAGAAAATGGATAAAAATCCTTTTGAAAATACGATTGCACATTTTCTCCTGATTATAGGTCACAAAATTTGTGTTCAATAATTGAAATTATATAATGATGTACATTACTTAACTTCTTAAAATTTGTACTCGAATTTTCCAAATTTGTTTTCTTTAAATCCAGTAATTTCAGATTATTCATTTCTTACTACATGACACGAGCAAACTCTTTTAAAAAACAAATTTATTACATTAGCAGTAGATATTTACAGAATGCACACATAAAAAACACTTAAAAGAGGTAAATGTTTAGATTTATCAGCTAATCATTAAAAAAAATTATTTTCTTGGGTTTTGGCATAAGTTCTCATTTTTCATCCTAGATCCGATTGATTCGCCGCAATTCGCAGTACACGATGTCGTTTTACTTATTGGCAGTGCGAGTGCCTCTGACTTTGATCTGCAGCTCGCTCATTTGACACAATTATTTACTTATGATTCTTATATAAAATGATGTGAAAAACGAAGTTTTAATATTTCATTCTTTATGAAATAGGATCACGTTCGTCGACTCCTTAAATACAAATTAAATAATGTGACTCCATTGATTCTAATTAAATATTAAATAACAGTCGTCTTTTTTAACATACCTTAAAGTGCTAGCTAATTGCTAAATTCATCACTGTCAAAAATATATGGTGAGCACAAAGACTTGAACCGATTTTAAATATGTACTGTACGAAAACTATTATAATTAGACACATGTTTTTTTGGGATAGATTGCAAGTACTGTTATAAAGTTTCCAATACAACCAAGTATTTCAGTAGATTTCAACGTGTACCCCCTTGGTAACTCTGAGAATGACAAAGCGGTATTCTAATTTCCGCCAAGTGTTCTTTAGCATGTAGTCTGTAAACACACTATCCTAGCCTTCAGTTCTTCAACATTAGCAAAGACTTTATCCTAGATACATTCCTAAAAGAAAAAAAAATCAAGAGGAGTTAGAAGGAATCAAGCTATTTCGTGTATTCCTCCACTAATACTTCATTCCGTGCACCACAATTAAGTCCGCTAGTACTAACAGCATTTTGACATTTTAATAGTTTTTTTGTGCAGTAGAGCATTTTGTTTGATTGCAAGAAAACCTCTTTAAAGTAAACTACTCATTGACACCAAAATTACATCATTACATTCAACGGTTATTTTGTAATATTTTTTTATAATCAGGGCAAGACTTTGTGCTCACTCTGTATATTACGATTAAACTCTGCTTCAAAGGGTTTGTGTTTGGTCAACTACCGCAGCCGGAGTTTCAGTTGCAGATTTTATGTTCACATTAACAAATAGCAAACTGCATTTTCCAAACAATTCAAAGGTGTTTTTTTTGTTCAATTATTTCGATATATATTTGACAATTGGAAAATTGGACAATTTGAAATATATTTGACACAAACATTAGTTACTTGATTCAAGAAACACAGGAACCCACTACGCAAAATTTATCTAAAAATATTTCAAAATAATTGCATTTCTCATATCACTTGATGCAGTCAATCATCCGAAAATTTCTTGCTACCACATAAACCACAGTCAAGACTCTTGTCATAGCTGATAACAGCAATTTTCATACTGATCTAAAAAGACAGATAATATTTCAGATTATGTCTTTAAGCTTTGGGTACTTAACTTTCTATATCAGTTTTTCTCGCAGGCACTTCATACATTTCTTGCTGAATTTTAAACGACTAAAATCAAAATCCATTTGTGTTTTACTGATCGTCATTCTATCTCGCTTTTATTTATATATTGTGAACGATGTTTTTTCTTCGTATTAAGAGAATGTATTTTTCTTATTTTGGTTCGATATTTTATTACATCTTATTCTTCCTTTTGTTTATTTTATGCCACTCAAGTATCATATTCAACAATTATCATTACCAAAACAAGTATCAATTTAAATAAAATGAGTGGTCAAAATAAGTTACGATTTAAGTAAAATTAGTGCGCAGAACGTAAAAAATAAAACAACGTGAATAAAAAGAAAAAGCATCAAATTAATAGACAAATGATAAAACCATGTAAGAAATCAAACAAAGTTAGTGACAAAATCACCTATTAAATTAAACAAAATGACATTCCATAAACGAAAATAGCAAAGTATCAACCAATAACCAAAACAAAGAATAAGCGGTTAAGTATCAAACTAACAACAAAGCGAAGAACGAGATGGCCAAATAAAATATTAAATTATACAAAATGAGTGACCAAGTAACGTAACCATCTAATTAGCAATTTTTTCCTGTTTAATTTATTTTGGACCACCCAATGTGACAAACAAGCAGATTAAGAGTCATTTATATAGACAATGAGCTTCCTTTACAAGATGCTGAGAAACGCATTTCAGAATCAGCAATGATCCGAACGTACAGATTCATGAACACTGACCTTCCATTCAAATTGTATCTTGACAAGACTTACCGAGCCACTATAATACTTTGATGGTAGTTATGACTGTAGAATGAAGGGTTTGAGATCTGAAGACCCTGGTTAAGTCTGTGTTCGTGAGTCTGATGTCCTGATTTTGGTGCGTTTAAATATTTGGAAACAGGCGTGGTACCCTCGCTCAGGTGTCACCTCGCTATTTGGCCACTGTTCAAAATTATATTATCCTCTTCTGCCTTCAAGTTTTGTTGTTTATCTAATGTATTAATATATCAAACTAGCAATATTTGCATTTTCCTAAAGGGTAATCTGTGGCTTGATATATCATGTACAAATGTAACCTTAATTTTTCTTTATAAAAATTGCCCTGTTCTGAATCCTGTGTGTAAGCATTATTATTGATTATTTAATTCGTTTTATACAAATAGTCAAGTTTTGTAATTAGTATAAGCCTATTACTTATAAAGTTATAACAAACTTATAAAGTTTTAACTAAACAAGTAATAATTAATAAAGTTATTTATTCGAATGTTAAAAATATAGAGGAATTTATTTTTATCCATGAAAACATGCTCTTTAATTTTAGATATCTGTTTTCAAAAACAAATAAACTTCGGTTAGGTTATAATCAAATTATACAGATTTGCTTTTAGTAAGCAAGATATTAAATTTACAGACATAATCACCCTAGTTAAGCGCTCATCTTTTAATTAAAGCACTCATTACTAACAAATGTCTTATACCATTTTATATAAATGATCACATTTTGTATTTAATACACATATACATTTTTATTTACTTTACTACAGGGTAAGAACTTTTTATATTTAATAAAAGCATGAAAACTTGGTTCCTAATATTACTGACATTTCCTTCAGAAAACAAGTTAGGTTAAATAATTATCAAACTATGCACATTTCTTTTAAGCTATCTAGACCTTAATTTTACAGACATCCTCGCACAAATAAATATAAATACATTAGTTAAGCACTCACATATAAATTTTTTCTTTTAAAATTACAAGCAAAGTATTGCTATAAATTTCATTATTTTATTATACCCTTCTTTTCAAAAAATGTAATTGTAGTTTCTAGTGATATTAACAAAGGCAAAAAAATTATCTTTTCCAACATTTATGACAGATTTTAATCATGCTTTACTTGAACCTAATTACAAGTTCGCTGATTACAAATTTTTTTCGCTCATCCTGAAAATTATTTGGCCGAATCCTTCTGGATTTGATAATTGACGGTTACAAATATTCTGCTTATCTTGTCTCTACTACACGTTATTCTGGAAGTAAAAGATAAAATAAATGTATTAAAAATTCAATCTCGCCGACAAAACGACTTAGCAAACAACAAAAGAAAAAACACACTATTCTCGTTCCCTTCCAGTTTTCCAGATGGAAACTTCGCCCAAATTGGGCTGTCTAGAAGAAATTTAATTTTCCAAGTAGAATGTCCACCCTTTTTCAATTTTTTAAGCTCGTGAACTGGAAGAAAGGGAAGGATTAAATTAATGTTTTCAAAGTAAAATGAAATCTATTTCTTTTTTCCCCCGGACAAAATGCTAACTCGAGTGTTCCTTGACATGTTGACACTTTTCAGAATCTTCCAGACGTTTTTAATTTTGATTTCTAAGAAAACTGTTTTAAATATTTCTCTCTCTGTGTTTCCACTCAATTTTATGTATGTTCCTTTTAATTGAAATCTACCTTATGTATGTAAAATTTCAAGGATAAAGGAACGAATGCATAATTTTCTTAATTGGATAGAAACATGTATTTAGATTACTAGTCATATGTTTGTTACCTAGAAAATAAAATAATTCAATCTTCTTTTGCTATTAAAATGACAAAGACATCGTAATAGCTTAGAAGTGCAATTTTAACGTAAGCACGAATATTTTTGTTTGAGGAATGAGTAACAAATCTGGTTCAGAACTGGTTTTTGATTACTGGATAATGAAGTTTCAAAGTAGCCTTTTGAATGTGATATTACAGAAGATATTAAAGTATTTTCATTCTTTTAAAGTTATGAATATATAAGATCTGTGATACTTTTCGGACGACCATGGGACTATCTATTCTTCTATTACTTTATCAGAAATAAATAAAATAGTCACGTATGGAAAGATAGAAGGGAACAAGGCATTGAAGCTATCAACAGTTTTTTGTTTTTTTGAACAATTGTGATTTTTTCAACTGCAGATTGTAATTCCTTTAACTTCAGAACAATTGTAACTCTTTCAACAACAGATTGTAATTTTTTCAACTTCAGAGCAATTGTAATTTTTTCAACTACAGATTGTAATTTTTTCAACTATAGATTGTAATTTTTTCAGCTTCAGAACAATTGTAAATTTTTCAACTACAGATTGAAGTAAACTGTCGCCAGAGTGAGAAGGAATAACATAAAATTAGAAAAAACATTATTTTTTGTAGATCATTAATTGTTAGCGCACCAATAAATAGCAGACTATCTGTTGCCGGTATCTGCGTATCTTTTCCCAAATATCAATGATCAGATCTTTAGTTATATTCCAGATTTCCTTTATAAATATGTAAATACTTAAATGATATAATATTATTTTCCAGCTAAATTATGATGTAGAAGTAAGAGGTTGTTTACTTTGAAGGAATATAAAATAATAAGTCTGACTTTTAATATATATAATCGAATTAATTATTGAAAATATTTTATTCATAAATAGTCTTTATCTATGTTATTCAAGGTACAAATGTGAAAGTATATTATCGATCCTACAAATATTTTCTATGCTCAAGGTTTATACAACAAATTATAGATTTTATGTGAAAACAACTGGAAGAACATTAACTTTATTAAAAAATATATGAATATATCTAACATTTTCTGTTTGTATTTTGAAAGGAATCCTATGAATTTGAGAAATTCATAAACAAAATTATCTTCAGAAACATTAGAAATCTGATTTTTCTCCAACTATGAAGACCAATATTGAATATTTAATTAATATTCATTTGGAAATGCGTTTTGAATATTGTGAAATTTACCGGATGGAAAATATCGAAAAGAGCTTTGAAATAGGCCTTTCACTTATTATGGAGATACAAGAATGCAATTATGCTATTAATACTTATCGTCGAAATTAAAACTTCTTCATAATAGCTTTTTCAAATTCTCAGTATGAAAGCTATATTTCCAATTTAATTTTTAGTATTTTTTCTAATGTTTATTTCTGCATTAAGAACGAACACTAATTTAATAAATGAAATAAAAATATCCACGAAAACCTTCCAACTGGAACTTTGAATATCTCACTGAAATTGTTTGATCTAGTAAACACCAGTTCTGACTTCTTTAGGAATAATATTTTGCACAAAATGAAAAAATTTAATTTGTGGTGGCGTATCATCGTTCAACAGAGCAAGGACAAAAACTACTCAACTTGATGTTTTCAATTTTAATCAATATTCTGTTTCATGTAAATATGGCTTCCTGTAAATAATTTATTTATCTTTATTATAGCAATATATATATATATATAGTAACAGAAGACAAAAATTCAATAACATACAAGAAACAAAGGACAAAAAAGGAGACAAAAATTTAATAAACTGAAAAATATCACGGCTAGCCGCTCGTCAGGGAGGGAGGCCAGGCTATGATATTAATAAGTGCTTCTTTCCTGCTAACGACATACGAAAAAACAAAAAAAATTGTCGCTATCCCCTCAAAAAGCACAAAACAATTAAAAATGGAAAAATTTTGAGTAAAAGACAAATGCAAAGAAAATTATTTAAAAAAATCGAAAGCAAAATGTCGAAAAGTAACCATGTTTATACATAACTTTTGATAATAAATTCATTTTGTTCTCAACTCTTGTCATTTGTTATGGTTCATCGGAGGTTGGAAAAAAACGGACCTCCTACAAATATCTCATATTTCGTTTATGCACATTTTTAATTAAAAAGTTTAAAATATTGAAAAAGGCTTACTTGTAAGTAACTGTGATGGCATTAATATGGTATTAATTTCAAGCTGTTGCAGGAAGTTCATAACTGTCTTTGACGGATGTACAGTACGAATTTATTCCAAAATTTAATGTAGATCTATGATTCAGGTTATAAAAATATATACCAGACTTCATCCATCTAGCTATTCGAGTTTTTGAGTTAACGTGTTTTTGACATGGCTTCGGGCAGGTAGATTTCTCGTTGACGGATTTCGTCCAAAATTTGATACAGTTCCATAATTTGGTTTAAACGCTGCATACCGAATTTAATCGTCTAGATCAATGCGTTTTTTAGTTATTGTCTTCACTTGCCCACTGATAAAGAGATAGGCAGACTTCTCTTTGATGAGTATCGGGTAAGATTTCACACGGATCTATACTTTTAGTGTAACGACCACATACCAGATTTCATTAGTCCAGTTTGATGCATTTTTGAGTTATTATGTTCACAGAAAGATAGACAGACATGTTAATAAATACCGCAACAATCGCAGCAGTAGATTTATTTCATGATTACAATACTCTGTCTAGGTGCATTTCGTGTAAGAGAAAATAAAAAGTCCGTTAAGGGACGCATTACACAAAAATGGCAAAAATATCAATTTTCATATTATCAGCATATTCTGTTGCTCTTATCCTTCTATTTATTGTTCAAAATTTCAAATTTATACTTTAATATTTCAAAAGTTATTTAGATTTTTATTAGCGATGACAAATGAAAAACATGCGGAAAAGACAGCTTTAAATGGCTTTTTATCCATGATTAAATTTAACATTTCAAAGTAGTATAATACGACTTTGAATCTAGTTTTCAGTTCTTAACAAATATAAAGCCGAAAGATCGGTAACTGTTCCAAATTTAACTTCGAACTTCAGCTTTAATACCTCACTAAAAAGACCATTCTACGTGAAGTACATGAAAATAGGTCACCACTTCAATGCAAAGTTTCTGTTCGCTGAAACGCAAATACTCTTCTCCAAAACTACACGAGGCTGCAATTAAATTGATAGCCAAATAGTATCTGAAGAGGGCTGGGAAAGACTGTTTCATAATGCATGTCCCTCCTCTTAATGCGAAACACGAAACAGAAGTGCTCAATATCCATTCTATTTATAATAATGTCCAATGCATTATTCCTGCTTCCCTAATAACATTTCCATCGCCCCTCCGTTTGACTGACAGAATAATTGACAGCAATACCGCGTCTCGTTCCGGAGGACAACACTAACTCTCAATACACATCGTAATTACGAAAGGTCATAGAACACCTCGACTACGGCCTCATTAGAGGACAATCCATCGATTTCTGCTACCTAAGGATAGGTCTTGAGAAATTAATATTTCGAATTTATTGATGCTGTGACGCTGGACAAATTAGAAAAGTTAGGTGTCTCATTAAGATAATGAAGGGAAATGAGTTTACGATGGGAGTTTTACTTTACTCTTGATAATTTTTTTGGTAAATCTTTTATGGGAGGATATTTATGATTTGTTTATGGCGTGTCTTTCTTTCGGCGTAATGTTTAATTTTTGATTCATGGATAGATTGTTTATCAGTTTGTTTATTACGAACTTTTTTTATTGTTAGAGGACCAAGGTGAACCCCGAAAATACGTCGATAAATTCCAGTTAATTGCTTATTTAAAATAAATGGTTGGAAACTTGAGATACATTAATAATTTTTTATACAGTATACATAACATAATATTTAATTAAACTATTTTCTACTATACTGCAGAGGTTCGTGAGAACAAAGACGTAGGTCATGAAGTTATAGTTTACTGTAACAGTAATTAATAATCGCCTCGAACTGTAATTTTCATCGAAATGAAATTATTACTAAGAAATAAAAAGATCGTCACTTAGTTACCTGGAAACTGAAGGAAATTTTTGAGCCTTCTCTATCATAGATGCAAAATATGCTATTTTCTACACTTATGAACATTTTAAATTATTTCCACATTAAAGGGTTGTTGAAATAAAATACTTAAAGGTCTCTGCAGGGCGTAATATAGAACATAATGACATGAGATTTGGATAACAGACACTTCAGATTTTGCTCTCGAAACTTATTAAACAATTTAGTAAAAGATTTCCTGATAGGAAGAGATGAAGTTCTCTTCTAATGCTTTATATGCCCAATTTTTTTTCCAAATCTCTTTCTAATGTTAGTGATGAAATTACCAACTAGTCGGCTTTCCTAATTTTCCATTATGTGACTCAGATTGAGTTGTCATTGGCCCTCAACGTACACTATATGATCAAAAGTATAGGACACTTTCAGATTTTCACATTTTTAAGAATTTCGCCGGAAAGACTGGACCAACTGTCCTTGTATCTCAACCATTGTAAAGAATAGACTCTAACTCATATTTTACAGTGAAGATTCGATCCCGAAAGCATTCAGTAGAACGACCAGAAATTGAAGAAGTAGGAAAAAAATATGGGCCCACCCCATTCCACAGAAAACTGATAATGATTTATAAATTTCATCAATGGTTTTGCTTAATATGCACATTGCTTTCATGCATTTTCATAAAAATTACAAGTATATTCTGGAAGATATAAAGGTTTTCTTAAAAAATTCCAAGTCCTGTAAGTTGGGAAGCTTAATTTCGACAAACCTCAATATCATCTCTCTTTCATATCTTAAGCTAAATATTATTTGAGTAAATCTACAGTGGAATGCTTTGCTACCAAGCTCAACTCCTTTCTTTAGAGAAGTGCATACATTCTTGAAATGTCATTTTTCATGATAGGACAACATTTTCATATATCACTCAGTTGCAGTAGTTCATGAACAAGGGGCTATAAATTATTTCTCACACCTGCTTAAAGTGAGGGTAATAAATCTGTTTTGAATTCTCTTCATAGCTTTCCAAAACCTAAAAATATTCGCTAAATAGGTTACTTCAAAAACATAAATATGCTGATCGCCTACTGTTTATTAGAGATGGTTGAAAAATAGCCTACTTCCTGTTTTATATTTTTTCATTCTAAATATCACTTCAAATCGAAATACTTTTTTTATTTTTAATTGTACTTTCCAGTGAATAATAAAAGTCTATATAATATTATAACATACTACTAGAAAAAATCTAACAAAACTAATAGTTTACTCATATACTTTCGGTCTGTTGCAGTTCTTAAAAGCCAAAATTATTTCAATAAGTTTGTGAAATTAATGCAGTAAGTTGGAATAATATATGAGAAGGTTTAATACTTGCCATGAAACCTCATCCAAATTTATTGACGTAAAATTCTTTGCGATATTTTTGTGATAGTATTTCCTTTCTTTTGAATACAAACTTTATAGATTGCAAACAATAAATATGGTATCTTTTATATTTGTTTGTTATCATATGAAATTAAACATTAAGCTAAAGTTCATTGACATGGAATGAACGACTAACCAGAATGTTTCAGTAAAAATTTAGTTTAAATATCTAAACACAAAATATCACATGAAAATAAACAATCTAGAAAGTGTTCTTGATGAGATGCTCAGAAAATTAACATAAAATTAACTTCTAAAAGATAACAAATTGCTATTCTCTATTGAGAATAGCAATTATCACGCTTATCTCAAAGGAACTATTAGAAAAAATTATCCTAACCACCCAAGTAAATGAGCTGAAATCCCTAAAAGACCCCATTTTACATATACTTAGACCCAGTTTCTGCATGTAAATACCTAATTTCAAGACTCGTGTGCTTAGAACACGAAAAAAATCTAATAGAACAAGTTCTCGTGATGCAGGACAGTTTTCTTTTTCGTGCAAAATTTCTTCTTTTCAGGTGTTTGTGGTTGTTAAGTGATGAGCCGTTTTATGCCTGCTGTTGGGTTGGATTTTTCTCTCGTTCTAGAACGTATAATCATTTTCTTTCTTTCTTTATTTTCGTTAACGGTCTTGTTGCGGCTTTTACTCGGGGGCGCTTTATTTCTTCTGATATTTGCTTCAAGTTGTACTTCGGGAAATTGGCAAATAATTTTGGTATTGTTAAGGTCGTTACATTCTTCTATAATGAAAGGTTGTCATGAGATGAATCATAGGAAAGAATGTCCCATTTTTTCCCTACTTTCGTTTCATAATTCATGGGAAAATATTAGTTTCTGTGTCGTTGAAAATTGAAACGGCTTATTCAAGTGAAGTTATGCGATGAACAATTGATAAAGAAGGGAATAAATAAATGGGCTCTTAAGCAGAATTAGAACAGTGGAAAATTCTTTAAGAAATTTAATATTTCTTCGATTGTGCTTTTTTTCCTTTAATAATATAGTATTAGTCAGTTGTAACTAATCTGTGCATAATATTATGTGTAATTCTTTATGAAATTCCTGGAATAATATTTAGAGCTGAGGTTCCCAATTTCTTTTATAATATTTTATAATCGAAGTATTAAAATTATTCAGTAGAACTTTTTAAAAATATTTAATAATTCTTTTAAAAATATTTGTTTTGGAGTATTTCGAATTAATTATTTTCTCTTATGTTTAACCAACGGCTAAAACTCTTAGCAATAAATTTACCTCAAAAACATCTCAAATTGAGGTATTTTTGTTGTTAACTTGGACATTTTAAATACTAAATTGGAAAAATGTTGCTTTTAAAATTATTGTTTTGAATTATATTATCCACTAGCCGCCTTCGGCGACAAGTGTGTTCGCCGGGAATATGATTTCAATTGAATCTTGCATCATTTTATCTTAACAACGTAAATTTAAACTTCAAATTAGGGTAGATATTTAACCCATATTCTATTAGTGACCTTGGACCACTTCTGTTCATTGTCTATGTAAATGTTCCTAATGGAGTCAAGTAACTGACCATGTCATGTAACCTCTGATTCCATGTTGTCGGTACTATCTTCACTTTCTTATTCCTTTTGTAAAATATGCATTTTATTCAACATTAAACTGAAGCGGCACATTTTATGGCCAGCGACATGTTAGCTGGATTAAAACATGCTGAGAAAAGAATGAAAACATGGCAGCCATAACTTTTCAGCTTAATGGATATATTTCTTAATGTAAGCAAAGCAATATCTCGGAGAGCTTGGTTTACAGATTACACAAAAATCTTGGTGAAATAAAATATGAAAGCAAAATGTATTAGCATCCTATCTCAGATTACGACAATGAAAGAGAAATAGGTATTAAAATATTTGTTTAAACAATGAAAACGGTTTGAATCGCGTTGCAACAATGAAAAGTATTGTTGTAAATCATGCCAAGAAATAGTTTAAAAAATTTATTAAAATTCGAGAAAAGATTGTGCGGAAATTTAATTGATGTCATTGGAATAGTTTGAACTTTCAGATGGCTCCTTGTCGGTTGGTTGGGTATAAGTATTTTTGCAAATTATGCAAAAAATATTTTTTTAAATTTATTAAATAAGAGAAAAAAATTTTACGTCAACTTAATTCATATCACTGAGAAGGTAATTCTTTGCGCTTTCAGATAGTGTAAAATGATTTTTGTGCTTTACTATTTTCGAAAGTTATTAAGGAAAAACTCAAAAATTTCGTTTAATTTTTAATTAATTAAAATTCTAATTACAGTTTCAAAGAAAGGGCTCCGAGGTGCACATTCCCACCCTCCAAAGTATGTTTGTACCAGTATCTCTAAGTTCCGCGGTCTGCCCTGTAGAAGACCAACACACAGATGCACACACACACACACACATATATTTTCATAAGGTTTCTTAAAATCATATTTTTATCCTTAAGGTTTCTTTTCCATCTTTTTCAAGAGTTCCTCTTTTCAAGTCAAGATCGTAGTTTTTTCTAATCGTGTTCTATCTTTATGAAAGGAAAAATAAAAATTTCCAACCCAAAACAAGTTTAATGGATTATCATATTAATACGCTAATTATGCAAGAAAAACGACTTTATAAATAAAAATCCTTAAGCAAAAATTCAAAAGAAGTATTTTCGGCATGCAGTTACGTTTCATATTTTCCAACTGCTAAATCTGAAAATAAAAGGCTATATTCCTAATTGGTCTCGTTATCTTTAACATCAGGAGTTTCACATCTTCTTTTTGCATCGTTATCCGGTTTCGTTTTCCGTGCTCACATTTTAGAAACTCCGAGCACAAACTATGTTTGCATATAATCCTTCGTTCGAAATAATATGATATTAACCACAAACTTCAGTTAATTCTGCATGGTATACGCAATCCAAAAATTTTAGAAGAACCTTCCTGCTTGTATCCCACAATATACATTCGCGCAAAGCGAGCCCGTTAATCTGAAAACATGCAGCTTAAATGAACAATCTAGTTAACTACCTAGATAACATGCTCCAAAAACTAACATAAAATGCACCTTTGAAGGAAAACAAATTACTGGTTTCTTTCAAAGACTAGCCGTTACCAGGTTTATCTAAAAGGAACTACAAAAAATATTTTAACTAACAAGTAAAAGAATCTCTAATTCCTATAAGATCCTATTTTGCTCATCCTTAGAACTATTTTCTAGAAGTAAATTCATGAACAGGGAACACAGAGAAATTCTAATGGAGAAAGTTCTGGCACTGAGGACAAGTTTTCTTTTTAGTTTAAAAAAATCTTATTTTGAGATGTTTAGTATTCTTGAGTGATAAACGGTTCTAGATATGCTCTGATTCATATTTTTCTGCCACTCTAGAAGGTGTTGGCATTTTTTCCGTTCTCTCTCTCCGGTAATTGTCTTGTAGGTTTCAACTTTTAGAGAGTTTTCTTTATTTCTTCTAAGTTTCACATCGTATTTTGTTATCATTAGGGTTGTTATGTTCTTTATAATGAAAGGATGTCAAGG
>BGPR01036061.1:0-15692 GCA_013235015.1 Araneus ventricosus
GATATACCACTGACGTAATTTACTACTTTCTATTAAAAAACAGAAATGAATTTGAAATATATGATTAATATAATTTAAAATTTCTCGGGAACTATTGATCAGCGAGATAAATTTTATATCAATCGATAGAAAATTTTATTTCACTATTTTAGAGCTATTAAATTTGAAATTAGAACGACAATTGCTCTTTTAAATTTAAAATTACTGAAATTTAGGTTCTCTAACAATGAAATAACGCTGTTTAACGTCTCGCAGTTCTATGCGCGAGTTTTATTGCTGGTGACGTCAAAGCGTTACCGGAGGATCTGGCCTATTATATTAGTAATGTTTTTTATTCTATTAATTTAAGAAAAAATGGACTTTTTTATAATTCTATAGTGAAGATTTGTCTGAAAATCACAAAGTGTTATAGCTTTAAAATTAAATTCTTTTCTTTTATCGTAAATGAAAATAGAGACTTTTCTTCCGGTAATTGGCTAGATTTTTTTCTACATAAATGGAGCTAGGTATGATAGCCTCCAGTAATTGTTCTACCTTTGTTCTCGTGTATTGATAGTTGGCGTCATTTTTTACTTCTATCTCGGTTGAGGGTAAATTATTTTACATTCTCTAGCATCTATTGGATTTGTTATAAAGGATTTTATTATGCTTCTTCTTTTCTCCGAAGGGATTATTTCTTATATTTCAGTTAATGGACAAATTCCGGCCACAGGGGGTATAAGATTGACTTTGCAGTCTTACCCACGACAGAAAATTTGTCCATATTAGAACTCCGATGGAGGGCGGCTCTTTGAAAAAGTTCGCCATTCGGGTTCTCTTCCATTTTTTCCATTCTGATTGTATTTTCTTTTATTTTCTGATTTTTTCTTATATGTTGTAACGTCACGGCCGATGGCCGCGGTTTGATGGCTGAGCAAATTCGAGGCGGTTTCAGACAAGGAGTAGTCTTTCCGAATTTATTTACAGCTAACTTATATATATACATTTGTAATAGACATTTTCTAGATTAGGATGTTTATGTACAAAAATGAATAAAAATGACCTCGAAGGGAGGAACTGTAACTCTTGTTCGAGTAGTTAAGTAATTTCGCGAACCAACCTGCACTGCGCTGGAAAAAACAATTAAGTTCCGGAGTTCGATGTAAACTCCTACGAGATGAGCCCGAGGACCGGGTCTATCCGTAAATATCAGAACTCGCAATCCTTGATGGGAGTACTGCCGAGTCTCGATTCGAAGCAAAACTTGACGCTCACCAGCGTAGGTGAAGTCCAACTCTCAACTCCTCCCGACAAACGAAATCCGCCCGTTTATGTACTCATCCGAGTCTCCTCATTAGCCAGATGACATTCCTTTTTACCACCTGCAAAAAGTCCCACATTTATCTCCCTCGTTAGCACTTTTCCTACAAAGGCAAATGTTATCCATCGTCCATCAAATCCACGCTTCGTTACTTGGAATTGACCAGCTCCCTTCATGTAGGCGACATTGTCAATCAAAGCTTTTTAAGAACCCTGTGGTCTTGTCTGGTCTCCAGCAATTATCGTCGCGTATGCGGACGCTTTTGGCGCCTCTGTCCTGCTTATCTTTGTTAGAACACACCTGCACAGAGAAGCATTGTCATTCCTCAGACGGTTGACACTAGTTGCAGAATGTTGTGTTAAATCTCGCCTGCAACCCTAAATCATCGTTTTGTTACAACTCCCCTAAATCATAGTTGTTATTTGACTTTGTTACAGTAGTAAACGCGAAATGCTTGCCATGACGTAAGCGATCTAGCGATGGGTTGCCAATGGAACTAATCCGCTTGATTCATCAGCTAACCATATTGGCCACTTAGCTGTATATTCTATTACCCCCAGTTGGGGGGGGGGGGTTCACTTTTCCGGTAGTTTACGAGGGGAAAAAGTGACGTCTCCCAACCCAACCGAGGGTACCAGAATAGACACGCAAATCGCGTGTGTTCCAACTTCTAGATACCAACCAAAAGCAATAAAAACAAACTTTCCATAAAAGTAATACAAAAAGCACTAAATATCTGGGTATGAAGGAATACTAAATATCGGAAACACTAAAAATCGAAACAGAAATACAGACTAACCTTTTCCGTATGATTAAAGTTTGAAGCCAGCAATCTCTGCTGGGAACAATCTTCGCAAACTACAGGGAGGTCCAAGTGGCAGGTTGAATGGCAAAGCATATAGTGAAAAGTTGAATTCTAAGCAATGTAGGGTTCAAATCCAAGTTACCTCCTGCAGTCTGGCAAGACGGATGGAAGAAGAGGAATCCAACTGTAGGCTCTTCACAATACGTTGTAAACAAGCTCCATTGTACCCGTGGCAAGACGAAACAGCAATTTACAGCAGGATTAGACGCAGAATTAGCCGTTTTCCCAATAGAAAATGCAAGTTCACTTTACCAAGTAGCAAATTCACCCAGAATAAAAGTAGTATTCTCTTAAAGGCTGCTGTACTCGATTCTTCACTGTCCCCCCTCCCCCTACCCACCAGAACTGCGGGAAAACCTACAGAAGGTTCTACTAAGGGGTTCGATCGGACTCCAATAAGTAGGGGTAGCGGACGGCACAAAATCTAACAACCGTCCCAATATTCGAGGCATTTCCATTTGAAGGCAAGGTTCTTTAAGCTCTCTAAACGGTTGAATTTTAGAAGTTTAATGTGCCTCTCAAAGTAATTTTGTCCGCACTTAGATTTGAAGTATAAATCACTCTTTCGAACATCTTTTAGTTCAAACTTAATATAGATGTATTTATGGCCGCTGTGGGATCTACATCCAGAAATCCCCAGCAATTTCCAGCAGGATTAGCACTTTTGCAATAGGAAAAACAAACTCACTTTACCAGGTAACAAATTTACACAAAATAAAAGTAGCATTCTATAGAAGACTGTTGTAATTGATTTTTCACTAATTACGCACAATAACGTCTCCGGATAGACCTAATGTCTAGCTACGCTTGGTTAAGTTCTAGGCTCTAATTTGCAAAGTAATAGAAATTATTAAAGACACAATACCTTGGGAAGTTCACATTAAATCTCTTGAACAGAACTTGGAAGAAAAAAAACAGTATTACGGATTTAGAAACGGAGCGCTCAAAGTTTGACCTCACTACTCTGAGGCTGGCGCGTTTGTGAAAGCATATTTACGAAATACGGATCCTACATAGTAGGAAATGAGCTCGCTCCTCATTGGTTCTCAGCGTCACGTGACTCGGCTTGCATCTAAATGATGCCATAGCATAACACTTAGACGGTATTTTAATTATTCTGTCTTCTGCTATCACATTATGGAGAAAACAAAATTACATTTTAATATGATTTTTGCGATGATTCAGAAAATTAAGAATGCATTTTTAGAATAAGAAACAAAAGACGAATCTTCAGCATTGTTAAGTACTGTCTGGTTTCACGACATCCTTTAGAAGCAAGCCAAGTCACGTGACGCTGAGAGCGAATTTGAATGACCTCATTTCCTACTACGAAGATGGATCCAAAAAAGTTTACAAAGGTAATAAAAATTATTTATTAACATTAAACAGAAGAAACACAGAAGGGAATTTAGAGGCATACTTGCCGATCACTTTTCCACATAATCACCAAATCTATTTAGGCATTTATGTGAACCAACTTGTTTAAACCAGCTTTGCAGAAATCACGTCCTGTCCATTCAGCCAGTTCTCGGCAACTGTTTTCAAATCACTCTTTGAACAGAACTCTTTTCCAGATAAGAGTTCCTACAATTTTGGGAAAAGGAAATAATCATTTGACCATCGTGAAGTTATCCGACACAAACGCCCTGGCATGTTGATTGATGGTGTCATCCTCCTGCATGACAATATCCACACAGCTCACAAAACTCAAGAATTGCTACGAAAGTTCAGTTGGGAAGTCTGGAGCCACTCCCTTATAGCCCATATTCGGCACCCAATCTGTGTTCCAAAAACGTATCTGGAGCAAGGTTCTCTTCAGAGAGCGATGTGAAAACAGTTATCGAGAACTGGCTCAATGGACAGGACGTGATTTCTGCCAAGCCGGGTTAAACAAGTTGGTTTATATAAATGCCTAAAAATATTTGGTGATTATGTGGAAAAGTAATCGGCAAGTATTCCTCACAATTCCCTTTTGTATTTTCTGTTTAATGTAAATAATTAAAATTATTGTCTTAGTAAACTTTTTTGGGATCCATCCTCGTATTTAGGATCAGTAAATATTGGCTCTGATACCAGTAACAGTGACGACTTATTCCGGGTCCACTGAGGTCCTGCCAGAGTTTGACAGTCGTGATAAGGTAGGTGATCTAGTTAGGATTTAGTAGCCATTCTGAAGAGATTTGCAGGTGCAAAGAGACGTTAATATCTAATCTAGTTTCTACATTAATTTTTTCATACTATTCATAACAAAATTCTGCAGTAATTCTGCTACTATTTTAGGGCCGCACTGGCTCGTTAGTAAGGTTTCGGCACCGATTTGAGACACAGTGTATTGGAGGCCTGATTGCTAACTCTGACATCGAGGGTAAAGTTTTCTCCTGGTAGGGTGGACAGTAAATTTAGAGAAGGGGTGTTGACTTGGATATTCTGGTCATCTGACCATGGTTCAAAACCACATGACGTTTTTTTCAAAGCAACCCTCATGTTACGTAAAAACTTTATATCTTAAATGGGTGAATTTTTTCTAAAATCTTTAGTCATTTAATTACTTAAATTTAATTTAGATGTATTTGTATCCTGTTTTCAAGCAACACGAGGACTATTTTGGGAAGGACCTTTTAATTTTGATCCATGGTCAGATTATGAGGTCGACACCTGCGCTGACACCCCCTCAACAAACTTCTGCGCCAGACCTGTTGGAGGACTTTGAATCTTTTTGTTTCATTTAAATGTAATGTGCACCAGGCCCACATACACAAGGAGGTTTTTCTATAGAGCCGGTTTCGAACCTGGAACCCTCCACTTCCGAAGCCGGGAACTCACCACCAGGACAGTGTGGTCCGATTTAGTCGTTGAAAGATTGTATCACAAGGAAAGCCTTTCAAAATCTATTTCCAAATCTTTGGAAAAGTTTCTTGTGACGTCATTTCGAATCTATAACATTCAGAAGGGTTTATTTTATTTTAGTTTAGTTTAATTATATATTAACGTCCCGTTTCAAAGCATCAAGAAAACTATTTTGGGGCTTAATTTTGATCAGATGACGAAAACTATACCTAAGGTGACACCCTCTCTACAAACTTCCTTACATCCCCAAGGGGAGGACATATATAGAGAAAAAGCGGGAGTATAAAAATCTTGGGAAAGGCAGCAAATGCATATTTCACAAATTATGAAATTCAAGATATAAGAAACTAAACTAGCATTCTAATAACTCAAATTCGCGCTATCAGCTATAAAGAAAAATAAAATGTCCAATCTCAGATTTCGCATTCATAAGTAGGGAAACGCTCATCCATACAAGCATTTGCTACTTTTACGACATGTTCAAGCTTCCGAATTTCATTTTATATTTCGCCTGCCAAGAAAACTTCTACTATGGAAAGATTTTGGAAAAGAAAGAACCTGAAAATAAATTGCTATACAAGAAGAGAAAACTACGAAAATAAAAGAGAAAGTTGTTCAAAAACAACCGAGGCTTATTGGTATGCAAACAAGCGGCACAGAGCAGAAAATGTATAGCCTTGAGAGAATGCAGTCACAATTCCCTCCTTCATCCTTTTGGGATTAGAACCTGTTAAGTACTGTCTGGAAGTTGTCAGAGTGACGAGAAGGGAGAAGGTACCGCGGAGCGTGGAACAATGCATTATGAGCAAATTCCTGGTTGGAGCTTCGGGGGTGGTCCGATAACAGTTTGAATTCAAGAAAATATTTAATTCATTTCGCAACAACTACATACTTTTGTTTACTTCTCGACATAATCTCTGTAACCGTTACGACATTTATCCCAGCGTAACACTAGTTTGAACATCCGTTCATGATTCTACTGTTCGTCAAGTTGCTTAAAGTAGTCCAGAACGGTGTTTTGCAAATCTTCCTGATCCACAGAGTGTTTTCCCGCCAAAAAATTGTTTAAAGGTCCGAATAGATGAAAATCCGAGGGTGCTAAATCTGAACTACAGAGAGGATGTTCCAGGACGTCACATTTCCGTTGTGTCAACCAGCTTTGGTTCGATTTGACGTATGGGGTTTTGAGCCATAGTGCAAAAGTTTATCTCCTTCGCATAATCGTCCTGCATATTTTAAGATCAGACGCGCCATGTTGCTCTGCTTCCCGGAGGCTCAGTTTCGCCTTGAACAAAACGACACTTCAATCTAACTTGCTACACTTCTAAACCAAGAATGGCTTTTATTGAAACAAAAACCTTTTTTTTTTTTTTTTTTACCCGCCGATTAAATAGTGCGGATGTGAAGAACTAAAAAAACCCGGTTTTTGAATTTTTTTTAAAAGCAAAGTTTGTGGACAGAATTTATTATTATTAATATTATACAATAATTAAGTATTAGTACAATAATCAATTAATATAATAAGTAAGTAATACAATAAGTAATAATAAATGTATGACTAATGCAATATGTAAATATTTTAGACAAAATTTTAAAAATTCTATTAAGTAATTCAGACAAATAAAATAGAAATTTGAGAGTACAGACGTAAATAATCGTATTTTTGCTCTTTGCGTCTATATGTATAATAATAAAAAAAAATCTATGTCTAAATTTTTATACAATCCTTCGCTCCTATTAATCGTATATATTAAAATATTTTTGGCACGCTGAAATTTTAAACAAAATATTCCACTCTTCTGCGACTAAAACTAATCGAGTTATGAAAGCTTGTCGATTTTAGACCCTCTCAATGTCCGCCTCGAGGAAGGGGTGGCCGTTTATTGGCTTAAGATGGAAGGAACTCGAACCTAAAATCGATCTTATCTTTTGATAGCTGATTTTGCCGGAGTTTATTCCCGGTTTTTGAATTTAAAAAATATAACCGGCTTAAACCGAGGCAAAAAGATAACCGAAAAAACCGGTTAACCGAAACAAAAAAAAACGGTTTTCGCTTTGAACCGGTAGATTTTCCCCATCCCTATTCTAAACGTATCGAGTGATGCAATTCGCGCCAATATTGCAACTGCGTGCTTTGTATACCACCTACCTGCTCCTTCATCATCGGACGGCCCTCGTATAAGGTTAGGGCAGGCACACAGAAAGAAGTCAGCTTACAACGGAATATGAGGCCGGAAACGGAAAGAGCGACCCTGCATGGGGTTCTTTGTTTGAGATCTAGTAAAATTAAAGAATCTGGAGTAAGTAGAGAAAGTAATAGCTGTAAGAGAGACAGAAAATAGTGCGTTTTTCCTTCTTATCTCCTATTTCGGGATAGGTTCAGGCCACAGAGGAAAATTTTAATTTTGACCTTTAAGTCATTTTTTCGACAGAAAACCTATTCAAATTAGAATCTAAAATAGAGAGCGGCCTCCGATAACTTTTATTCAGGCAGATTCTTTTTCTTTGGCTTATTTCAAACGTGTGTCGTTAATTTTGTCACATTTTAATGTCTTTTACATTATTGTTTTTTCTTTCAATTATATTAAATCTTATTAACTTTAAAGGGTATATGAGATAAAGTGTTCAAAACAGATTCAGTTCAATATAAGTTCACAATAGCACAACAGCACAGTTGCATGAATACAACCATTACAAGTCGTAAGTGCAGTGACAAGTAGGAATCAATATAAGTAACAAAGTCTTTGAGTCCTTAAAGTAAGTGTTCAAAGGACTTGCCGTCTTCAGCTAGACACGCTTCGTATATTTTTATTCATGCAAGTGTGTTGTGCTATTGTAAATTTGTATTCCATTAAACATCTGTTCTGCATTTTTTGTGGTCAAAAAAAATAATCGACGGGAAACTGTTTCTTGGAAACGGCCAGTGGAATTGAGGGACATAGACTTACTTACCTTACTCAAGTGTGACTTTCTGTGACTAAAGTAGCTCTATGTAACTATTAACTCTATAGTCTATAGTGACTATTATTCTAGTGTGACTATGTGGCTATCCATACAAACTTCTTCGTGATTTTCACCAACTTTGCAACTCGACTTTAACTAAATCGTATTTACAAATTCTAATGTTCTTTTTGCAATCCTCAATTTCCGCCTTTCTCTGTTAAATGAAACTAAAACCAACTCTCCATGTCATTTAGTTTCGGAGCTATGAGCGTTTAAATATACCACGAAAAGCGTCATAATTTTTTCCTTTCCCGACACACCATTAGACCACTATGGAGAGATTCAAGTCTACGTTGAAATATATTAAACTGATTCACGCATTATACAGTTGCTGTGCTAATACAATGTTGTGATCTGAATTATGGCAAGGAAATTGAATGTGATAATACACGCAAATAATAAATAAGTAGAACCTCGATTATTCGGACTTCTATCAACCGAAGTCTCTTCTAACCAAGCCGGTACCAGAAAAACGAACTGTGCTTTTAATTGTTTTCAATTAAGTCAACGAATTGTCCAGAAAATGGAGTCAATGTTGGCATTGGAGCCGATTTCACTGTGCGGAGGGTTGTAAAATGCCTTTATCGTAAGTAATCTCTTTTAGGCCCGTGAATTATTTAACATTCCAGCGGGCGCGCCCACGCAAATTTTACGACGTACACTCTCAAAAATTTCCGTAATTTCAGGGCCACTGCCCGTAATTTTTACGGTCACCAGCCACTTTTCCCTTTTTACGGGCATAACCCGTATATTGTTGTAGGATATTTTCCACTTTTAAGGTCAGATCCCGTTCTTTTATCACGGACGCTTTTCATTGGTCAATCAGGATGACGTACCAACCTTTGAGCGGGAAATATTAAGAAGACGACGCCATGATCGTATTTTTTTGGACAATCGAAGCGAGAACCCTGACTTGCTCAAGGAAATTGTGGATCAAGTATTTATTAATTAGAAGGTAAGAATAAGTACCCCCATTATTCTTTAGCTTTTTGTTGTTTCTTTAGTTTGTTGTTTTATTTTTAGTACTTCCTTATTTCAAACGTAACGTGCAGTGGACTGTTTAGTGTTTACCATTAGATGTTAGATTTCTGTTGTTCATATTAAAATGCCAAAATTGAAATATTACATAACAGGAGCGAAATAATTTGTTCAGAAATAGATAATTGCTTAACATATGTGTTAATTTCTCGCTAATGTTTTATTTGTTAACAATCACACTTTCTATTCACACATTAAATTTTATTTATGCATACATACATTCTATATATCTGTGTGTGTTTCTTAGTATGTATATGCAAATATATAAGGTAGATGACTGTTTAAAGCATATTAAATCATACTTATACTATTCTTTAGCCAATTTTATTGGCTTTCTGCTAGTTATAAAAAATTTTTGAAGAATATTTTAGATTCAGTTATGAATTTTTAAATAAATTAACCCAATTTGCACCAGTTTTGGCCACATTAATATTATGTTTTTAACAGACATTTTAATGAATTTTAAGTAAAAATAAATCATTATGAAATATTTATTTTAGTACATTATTTTCTGTTATTTTAATTGTGATTTTTTTTGATGAATTTATAAAGATATATAATAAAATTTACCTAAACTGATTTTAGCTGCAGATTTCAGTTTTAAAAAAAGAAACAGGAATGCAGAAAACAATAATTTAATTTGATTGATAAAATACAAACTATAATTTTAAGCTATATATACTCGCAAATTTTTTTGATACATTGCAAAAGCATAGATTTTAAAAAAATCAAGATTTGCATTATTATACTCGCTAACAATATCCACAAATATAAATTTTTATAATTTTTAATTGCAACATTAATCAAATTCATCAGAATCATTCTTAAAATTAGAGCAATCCATGCATATAAAAGAATATTCCTCATCACTCGAGTCGGGTTCCTCAAGTTGAAATTTTCTAACATAAATGTGAGGTAAATGTTCAAAATGGAGATGTTTTTGACATTCCATTTTGAATGGCCTTAACTGCATTACCAACTTTAGATGGCGAGTAGCAAATTTTTTTTATGGAAATGCTACCTGCCTTCTTATTTTTAATTGGAGCCATTACTATGTAAAATGAAAACAAACAAAACTAAATTAGTTACTTTTATTTCAGAAATAAAGCTATATCAGTTGCTTCTCATTTTAGAAACAAAACTAAATCAGTTACTTTCATTTTAGAAATAAAATTTAGTTGCTTTTATTTTAAAAACAAAACTAAATTAGTTGATTTTATTTCATCCAGATATTCTTAAATTTATGTAATGGCTCAAAACACAATAATGAAGTTATGTGGCCAGAACTGGAATATGTAATGTTCCACATTTGGCCACCACCCATTTAATCTTGAAAAAAAATAATTAATTTTGATATGAAATCAGAATAAAAAGAGAGTTTACCTCATAAATCGCAAGGGTAATAAGTTTTAGATTAATCATTTTATTCTGAGAGCTTGATGATGAAAAACTTCAAATACTTGTTCTTTAACAAAAACCGTAACAGTTGCGAGTATGCAATACATGATCATGCATTTAATTTTTTTAGAAGTCGCATGTGTGAGAAAAATAAACCAATCAGATTGAAAATAGTAAAATAACGATTGTTTGAAGTATTGGAATGCTTCTTATTAGTTAATTTGAAATTACTGGTTAATTATTGGAAAAAACATAACCAACGTAGCCAAAACTGGAGCATCTACCCTATGTGTATGTATATCCAAATATGTATGTATGTATAGGGTTCCCAGTGGCAACTATTTGTTACTAAAATTGGGCCTGGGTGGCTATAGAGACTATTTTCGTGTAAAAATGGCCTACAGCTGTTACTGTCTAATAAGAAAACATGAATTCCGTAATAAACCATTTTCAGTTGGTCAGACACGAACAAAAGAAAGATATGCCTGGAGTTGTGTCAACATTTTAGGTAATTAGTCATTTGAAGGAATTAAGTTTCCATTGCTATTCAATGAGTTGGCATATTTTCATGTTTGTGAGCCTGGATTGCCACCTTGCCTTGGCCACGACCAGGGTTGTCGATTTTTTTTATTTTTTTCAAAAAAATCGATTTGATTTAAATCTGATTTTTTTTTATTTAAATCAAGATTTTTTTGATTTTAATGATTTTTTAAAACTACATATATATATTTAACATTTGTATATTAGACAATGAGCCCTACAGTCATAGAATTATATATATATAACAACATACCAGGCATTAAGCTGTACTTTCTTTAAAAAAATAAAAAAAAAAAAATTTAAAAATTGAGTTCAAAAATGTAACAACTATTTAAAAACTATTTGTGAACTAAAATATAAAAATAATATACTTTTGAAATATAAGACAATTTTATTAAGGAAAAAAGGAACAATATAATAAAAATTGTCATTTCTTGATTATAGATATATTATTGTATGTTAGAATACTGGAGAATTTTACACTCGGCTGTTAATTTGTTTCCTTACAAACACAAGTTTTGAAGCTTTCTCTAATCCTAATCTGTTTCACCCAAAACATTAAATAAAAATTTTTCTAGTTAAAAGTTTTAAATTCAGGCTTCGAGGTGCATTGAGTCACCATCAAGACTACCTATGTGCCAAATTTCACGACTGTAAGTGCGATAGATTTGTCTGGACATTGCGCACACGCTCACAAACATTGCCTTTTATAAGTATAGATCATAGTTTAAATTGCACTATGTAGATGTTTGTATTTCTTTTGGAACGAACATTTACATGCATTACATAATTATCTTACATTTGAACATTATTGCGATATAAAAACTTTGTTGTCCCCAACACTATTTAGTTTTCTCCAGTATTAAAAGGAAACTCACTGCATTATACTATGTTCTTTCTTTGTGAACATGATCCTTTCACAATATTTACTTTATTTTATAAAAAAAGGAGCATCTCATAGTTTGCATTTTATTGTATTGCTCATTAGAGATTTATTTAACCCGTTGCAGCGAAGCGTGCCAGTTAATGGCACACCTAATTTCACTCTCTTCTCAACCGTTAAATTCAACTATAAATGGAAAATAATATGTTTAGGATTGGGCTAATAGTACTCCTTTTAGAATGTATATAACAGTCTTATGAAATTTTGTTTCAGAATAGGAATTATTAGAGATAAAGTTTGGGAAAATTCCTTGACTCGGAGATAAGAAATTTTTCAGTTCTGGACGTTTAATAATTTTAGCAAAGCAACTCGAAAATTTTGCTCCAATATTCTTGAAGTTTTAATTTATAATTTTCTGTAAGATTCAACAATAATTTTGGAGTGTATCAAGGTGGCTGAGGGGGGTGACCCGAAAGGGGGACAACCCCCCCTCTGAATGAAGTAAGTTTAAAAACCTTTTTTTGTAGATTCTTTGTCTAGACAATAAACTAAACCCATTCATGATGTTTTCTCATCATATTTCCTAAAAATTCCGCTGCAAAGGGTTAAAATCTAATTTGCTTGTGTTCTCAAAAATAAAGACATGGGAAGTACTCTAGTTACATCAATTCAATAAAATATTTTTTTTTATGTTCTATATACAGGGTTCGTACTCCTCCTGAAATTCCTGAAAAACTCCTGAATTTTGCTTTTTTATTCTAAGGGCCCTGAAAACTCCTGAAAATTGTGTTTTTTATCCTAATATTTCTTTTTGTCTCCTGAAAAATTACACTCGAAGAGCAAAATATAAAATTATGATATTATGATAAAACATAAAAATATGAAGTTTCCGTTTTTCCTTATTGATATAGAAAGTCGATGGAGTCCAGAATTCTTATTTCTGACCTTACTTAGTGCCGAAAGAGTCTACCGCGCATGTTCCGAGTCACCGCAATCGGGAAAGATGGGAGAATTGATATTTAGTATACTTTTTTTTTTGCCAGTTTTATAAAAATTTCCACACTACCCCCTTCTCCCCTAAATTGCTTTTTTTCACGTTATCTCCTGAAATCCTATACTGTACTCCTGAAAAAATCCTTAGAAACTCCTGAATTTTACTATCGTATATACAGTATGAACCCTGTATATATTCTTTCTGTAAATATATATTTAAAAATACTTTAAAATCACTATTTAAAGATACATGAACAATTTTATTTCATTAAAGCAGATTAACTTGATATTTAAAATAAAGTGATTTAAATCAGTGATTTTTTTTAAAAAAATCAGTTGATTTAAATCGCGATTTAAATCAGTGATTTTAATCAGCCGATTTAAATTACCACAACCCTGGCCACGACCTTTCTGAAGGAATCGTTTCATATGATTTGGCATTATTTGTGAAATATTTTATTCAAGAAAAAAATGGTTATCTTACAAAAAAAATTAAATTTTATAATTTTGAAATTTTCTTATTTGGGAAATGAGTCGAGAAATAAGCCCAATGAAATAAAGGCAAATAAAAATAAAATAACTGTCCATCCATGCAGCCCAAGATAAACCTGGAGTTTAGGGTGTGTACTATTTTCTCGTCAATTTTCTTTGGAACATATTTATTTGACGTTGCCAAACGCTGTTTAGGATGCACAGTAAGTTATTTTTAGATCTCCTGTGTATTCGATGCCTACGGCATCTCAAAACGAGACATTGGGCATGCAAGTGTGCACCAGGCAATTTTTTTTAATTAAAAAAAAAACATCAGCGGCTTCACTTTCAGCAAAGTGGGCCCCTCGTAGCTTCGCTTTTTCATTGAGAAACGAAACACATGGGGAAAGCACGATGTCTGAAGACAATGAAACGTAGCAAGGGAGCTGTTTCCAGAAAAAACACTCCTTGTTAGATATTTGGAAGCTATAATTAGCAACACAGAGAAAGAGAATCAATAAATTAAATGAACGAAAATCTTCAGAAGAAAAGCAAACGGTTATTGAAAAATATCGTTTGGTAAATGAAGTATTATTCAAATTTGTACGTCGACCAATAGAAATGAGGTGAAATTAAGGGCATGCGCCGTAGACCTGTAAACAAATCGCTGTCGGCGCATGCTCAAACGACGTCGAAAAAATTTCAACTCGCATCCAAAACAAATGTTCTGGCACACTCTTCTCTTGGCGACAAACAACTGGCGAGCTTACAGGAAACGAAGTGAGTACACACTCTAAACTCCAAGTTAACCATTTTTATTATAATGTACTAAACAAACAGCTCCAGATCAGCACACATCTACATGCTCGGCTAACCGAAATGAGCTCAAACATATGTTTACTTTATATTTTTGAGAAGCTCCCGTCAACTATTGCATTATCTTCGGATGTACACTTGCATGCAAAATTTCAGCTCAGTCGGTTGATGGGATGTTGGGGGAAATCTTATGCAATATTCAAATATTAGTTAGCTTATCATTTAATGATTTGTTTTATGATGTGAAGTAATTTGTTGTTCTAAAAACAGTTTTCTATGACTTTTCAGCATGGAAAGCATAGAAGACATTGGACATCCAACCAAGAAAACTAATTGATGCCTGGAAACAATTAGGTATGTGTATTTATAAAAAAAATTATAATATAAACTAAATTTGTTTTAAATATATTAAAGCTATAAATTTCAAAGTAATTTATTTTTTTTATGTTTAAACATTACATTGTATTCTAAAATATATTTTATTATTAAAATAGCCTTTTTTACATGAGGTGAAAAAAAAAATTAACTTTTTGGGGTAGGTAATAGGCTTAATAATTCTTGTCAGTTTTTATGTTTATGGAATTTTTGAAACATGTTTGTACCAGTCATAGCTTTACATTAAACAGATAGCTAATAGTAAATTTACTTTTTGACGTCATTACCATAACACCTATGTTTTTTTCAAAAAACATCCCCCCCCCCCCCGGTACACAGTGGAATCTCCCTATAACGAAATTGTTTGGTTCCAGTTGAAAAAATCGCTATAGAGAAAATTTCGTTATACAGAGATTAGAGATTTTTGCAGTTATTTAAATAAATGTTATAAACCTTTTAGTATATGCGATAAGTTCAAAAATATTTAATTATGACTTTCAATTAAAAATGAAGTAATATTTATTATAAATTTGTTAAAATTATATTAATTTTTATTGTGTAAATAAAATGCTGAAAAGTGAAGTCAATTCACCAATTAGAGAATAATATGTACTAATATGGATAAACATAAAATGCGTATGGTCACATCCATTTGCTGTTTCCGTCCCCACTCCACTCCGATTCTTGGAATCTTGACCCGTAGAAATGTTGCTCCCTCTGTAGAAATCCAGGTCCCCACAACTGCATTACCCTTCACATAGCACTCTATTTTTATGTGTTATCGCTGGAATGAACAATGCGAGTGGTTCCAGAAACAGGCACATGTGAGCGATTTGTTTGCACAGAAATTAGCAACTTTCTTCAAAAATCGAAAAGATAAAGGTCTGGAAAAAGTCGTTACAGGGAGACAACCACTTTGTTATATGGAGAATATTTTGAATGTTATTTAACATTACAATTAAAAAATTCGTTATAGGGAGAAATTCGCTATAGGGAGACTTGGTTGTAGGGAGACTCTACTGTATTTTAGTTTCCTGTGTCTAAAAAAAAAAGTATTTGGCGCCTTTGAAACAGATTTCAGCCTTTGAACAGAAACATTTATATATATATATATAAATATAAAAAGGGGTTGGGTGCTATAGTGTTCGATTGTAGTAACATTT